>JAECUM010016052.1:0-149841 GCA_016617855.1 Megalonaias nervosa | reverse complement strand
TTTTGGATCATTTGACGAAGAACGTGTCGATGTTTGCCTAAGCATTCTTTCTGGTGTTTAGACAAAGGTATGGTGCCTTTCAAGACATTCAGACAACATTCGCACACGGTATCAATAACATCTTTGGAGGCTGTTTGAATGAGTTTTTTTCGCATGGGTGAAGGAGCTTTGGACAAGACGGACAACATGTCCCAATGTTTGGCTAAACGAGGTGGCAGTCCTTTCCTTTTCTTTCCTTTGGAGGTAGAAGAGGAATGTCTTTTTTGGGGTGACATCTTTCTCAGTGGGTTTGTTGGTTCCGTGGCATACAACCAAAAAAATTCACTAACGTCAATGACTTGTCGCACGGTCTTTTATCCTTTTGGGGGACTATCGCTTTGTCATAAAGGTGACGATGTGTTTTCCAAAATCACCAAAGAATCCTCCTCTTTGGTGACTACTCTTTTTCTTTGGACGAGTGTGCCTTTTCTGGGGGTGACGTCGATGTTTGACTAAGTGCTTCTTAGGATGACGTGACTGTCTTTTTCGTTTTCCTTTTCCTTTTTGGACCGAAGAAGAAGAACGACGATGGTAACGGTGTACACTTCTTGGAGGGAACATCTTTGGACGTGCAGTAGCACAAAAATACTGATCCGTATGGTTTGCCTCAGGTCATTTTATACTGGAATGCGTCGCCACTGATTGTCTTTACGTCGTATCAACTTGATGACAGGTAACACACGCCGTGGAGGAGTTCGCAACGGACTAAATCGAGACAGTTCTTGCTTTGACAAATCCAGTAAACTCTGTAACACACCCGTTCTCTCTTGGACTTTGACTTTGGGGGCAGGTACTTTGTGAGCCGCGGCTACTGCCGCTAAAGAGGAAGAGGGTGACACTGCTGGAGGAGAAGTTGTTGGAGACACTCTCCTGCGAGTAGAAGCTGTTTTCTGTGGGCTTTTCTTTTTCTTTTTCTGAGGCTGTGACCTGGTCTTGACACCCTTGCTCTTTTTCTTCTGGGTACGTTTGGGTGTGGCTTTTTTCTTGGGGACAACTTTGGGAGCATTAGGATCCCATTTTAAGAGGGAACGAATGATGACGCCTCCTAAAGATCCACTTCCTCCAGGTTTCAAAATGATTTGCTTTTTGGTTTGAGTGTCGATGCGAGGATCGGCTAGTTGCGTCAAGGCCACTTTGTTTCTCCCAAAAAAACGTTTGGTTTGATGTGGAATCTGAATGATGCCTTGCAGTAATTGACGTGCTGTCACCGTAAACCATCGTAAGACTTCTTTGAGACTAGCTTCTAAGACACGAGCACGTATCTGTGGATTTTTTTCGCGACTGATACCGTACAAGGCACGAATCAATTTTAATGGGAAGATGAGACTGAAGGGACGTCATGTTGACAATGTGTGAGACAGAGTCCAAGTGACCGAGGTTTTTATAGATTTTTTGGGGTGATTAAGTCGACGACGAGGACGTGTACACGATAGGTCCTCTGTCTTGGCACCAGGGGTGAAACAGATGGGTACGAAATCGCAAATAATCGGGAGTAGTGGATTTTAAATCCACGAGTAAATAAGCGTGTGGGGTTTGAGTGGCATCGTCGTACGCATGAATCAGCCAAGGCGTTCCTAACTGTTTGGCTAAGACTTGTACTTGCGATTTATCTCTAGGGCTTTTAAACAACACCAAGTAATGAGCATTGAGACTGATGGTACGATGGGCTTTACTTTGTTGAAACAAATTTTGGGTAATGTAAATGACACTGGCATTACGATGATGCCCTTTGCGCGTAAACCACAGTTTAATTTCTTCTTCGTCTTCTCCTAACATGTCGTCAAAAATAACCAAATGAGTTTGACTAGGGTCAGACACGATTCCGTCGTCTTCGACAGGAATGCCTTCCACAAAGACGATGGAATCGCCTTGACTTTCTCGCAGAAGGCTGTACGCCGATTGCCACTCTTTATAGCACCACACGATTCGTTGAGGAGGACGATCGATCAAATGATGTTTATGTTCGATCAAACGTTTGACAAATTCGGTTTTGCCTGAACCGCTAGGTCCAGCAATAAGCATGTTAAAGGGATGACGAAGATACAAGGCCTCCCAACTAGTCCGATCTACGTGTTCGTCAATGACTTTGACAGTGGAGGAAGAGGGAGCAGAGACAGTAGAGGTAGCCATAGTAGTAGTAGTGTAATAAAATGTCACTTGTGACACGAAGACAAACAAGACAAGAGTTTTTATACTTTTTCAGGACACGTTTATTGTCATCCTTATCAGTGAACAACACGAAAGACAAAAATACATAAAAGCCATATGGTTAAGTACAGGAATAAAAAACACAACAAAACGACCATAGTGGAATATAAACAAGTCTCTGTACAACATTTTTGTGATCAAGAGGTGAAATCGTAGGAGTAGTGTGTAATGTTCTGAGAGTCTGTACATTCCTTGGTTCAGTCACACAAGGGTCCTCCCGAAATGGTCTTTCAGGAATGTCAATGACAGTCCTGTCTTGAAGAGAGTGGTTTTCCTCGGTGACAGACTGTTCTTCTGGTATGGACACTAACACAGGTTTAAAAGTGACTTTTTTCACGGAACGTTTTAATGTTTTAGGATGACAAATCTTGGGCATAGTGTGCCACCTCTTTAGCCCAAGCCTCAAACCCCCAACTTTTCCAGTCACGTACATCTGTCCAGTGAGGGTGTAAGTCACAAGCTACACACACGTCGTCGTACACATCTTCAGTACCTAAAAGTTGACGAATCTTGTTTTCCCGTAGAGGTTGAGAAGTATCCAAATGAAAGCGCAAAGCTTTGAGGAGAATGAGTCTCTCGTGGACATTTAAAGGGATCACTTTCATGTTTTGTTTTGGAGTAATAGGTACTGTTCGTAAAGAGTCCACAAAGAATCAGCTGGTAAACGAAATCCCAGAAAGCAAGTCACTAAGACACACACTACACGTCGACCCCAATTCAATGGAGACAGTTCTCGTAATAGGTGTTGGTAATCCTCTACCGTTTGAATACTGTCATTGATTTCCTTCCACGGAATCTGTTGTATCACGAATGATAAAGGTCGTGGCATGGTAGAACGTTTTTATACCCTCTTTTTTCGGCTGCTATAAGTGTACTTTTTGCACAGAAGTGGTCGTATTCCGTCGGCGTATTCAAAATATTTAGTCACTAACTTGCACATCACACGTCGTTCAGAAGTTTCCTCTTCAAGTAAGTTTACATTGTGTACAAGATTTTGGTAACCCTCTAACTCTTCTTCTGGAATTCGATGCAGTAAGTGTACCTGGTAGTAAAAATAATCACTATCAGCAACACAATTCTTCTTGCTCACGAGTAGTTGATCAATGTCTGACCACTGGAACACTTTCATCAGAATCAATCCTCTTATAGCCTTTAGGTACCAGTGGTTCCAACATCGGTGACGTAACGGATGCAATGATTCTTTTCTTTTCACTTGTATTTTGACGAACTCACAGTAAATGCATTCTCTCAATTCCACAGGCAAAGCACGAATGTTCTCTTGTAAAGTATCCATAACCCTGTCAGTCAAACACTTCCTAGAGCGAAAGTAATGAACGTAGTGGGTAATTTCTGGCCACTGCCATTCCAGGAAACGGTCAAGAATGTCAATAAAATCTTCAAATGTAAATGGTCTAAAGCGAAATAGTAGAACGAATGCACACTTGATCCAGATAAATCGGACTTGTTTGTTGACTTTGGTCAATTTCCTCTTATGAATTTCTCGACACAAATGTTCTACAGTCACTAATTGAGATTTGACTCTGGCAAGTCCCTGCCATATGTCCTTGTAGATCTTCTCTTGCAATTCGTTTGGTAATCTTTGAAGATTATTTTTTACATCGGGTTTAAATACTTGTCTAGGGATTGTCCAACGTTGGACTCCTAACTCCGTAGCTAGCTTTTTACACAACATGGTAGGGTCACTTCAATGACGAGGTCCCACTAAAGGCAGGTAGTGACACTCTGGAGACCATCGAGCATGTTCCAGGTAAGCGCAATCTTTCTTCTCCCACTGGTGAAGTGAGACACCGCAACTGAAGCACTTGACTTTATCTCCTTCGCCCAAGTAGATAAATCCAGCTCTGGCTAATTCTTCGGGGGTAGGTCCTCCTAGATATTTTGGCCATTTTCCTTGGAAGGTTTGCAATCGACTTTCAAAATCACAGTATTCTGGCAAACGCACAGGGAACGAATATTCGTCTTTCACAGGTTCATTTCGATGAGGGTACGGTGAAATCCTTAGGAGTTTGCTCAGTTTTACATGACATCCGTAGGGTGGTAGTCGCTTGGTTTCCTGTGGAGGTGGCCATCCACCATGAAAACCAGTAAAGTGAAAAGGTGTGCGATAACGAGTGGCATCGCTTTCACATCCGTCAGGTTTGACACGTACAGCATCACTTTCCATGGTAGGCATGGTAGTAGAAGTAGTAGTTATAGCAAAGTTCCCATGATGATGTGGTACTGAATCACTAAGGTCATAGCGTACGGCATCCCTATCATCGCAAGGCACAGCATCGTACTTGAGTTTACTCTTACTGGATACTTGCTGTGTGAATGGATTCATCTTTCTCGCTTAGCAATGGTAGTCACAATGAACTATCGACCTTGAACGTTGTCCCTTTTTATATGCTGACCAATATCGGCATGACCGTACGGTAAAGTGAAGTGGTTGGGAAGCCGAACTCGCTTCTGGTACACGATTTGATAAACTTTTTCCAAGGGTCGACTGACGATTTGGTGTGTGGGTAAACGTACAATCTTGTGCGGTTCGTGGGTGGTCACTTTAAAGTTTCGATCCTGTCCAGACTGCAAGGCTTCTTTCAATATGCTAAAGTTCACTACTCGACTGGTGCGATAATTAAGAGTCAATCCTTTCACTTTACACTCCGTGTGCACATCTCCTTGATTGTTCCGGTATTCGTAGCCGTAATTTTTGGGACCGCCACTTGCAAAACTGAGAATCTTGTGGTCGGGATGCTCGTCCGTCCAGGCTCCTAAACGGTCTCCTTCGATGACAGGGTGAGGTTGACCCAGGCGATCAATGTAGATGCAACTGTCCGTGTCAAAATACAGCACACGATCTCCTAATAGTTCTAAAGCTTCGTACAGTTTTAAGCGAGCATGGGCTGTCACGTAGGCCGCAATGATGACATTTCCAAATTCGTCGGCTTCTACAAAGTCCAGTTCTTCTTCGTAATTGATTAAGAGCAAGTCCTCACGAACAACGTCCACGTGTTTCATGTATTTGGTTTTGTCGTGAATCATCTGCAAGTATCGGAAAGGTTCTGTCAAATACTCCGTCTTGGGTAAACACGGTCGTTGTGCCATTTTGCCCCACAAACAATTCAACATCACTTTGGCAAACGATCGCCTTCCTTCGTTTTTCTCGATGTGGTCTAAAGTGATGCCTTCCTGCTTCCAGTATTTCTCTTTGAACTTTGTTTGGTCGTCGGGAGTGTGACACCAGGAAGGATATCCGCTAGCTTCTTGTTTCAGTTTCAAAAAGGCATTCACGTAGTCTGCAAAAATGCCTTTTTGAGAATCGTCGCCCTTGTGGTATTTTTCTGTCTTGGGAAAGTGGTAAATTTCGTACACTTCTAACAGTTGGTATCCCAAGTCCAGAGCTTTAAACAATTCCACGCTGACCCACGTTCCCGTCAAGGCTCGTTCTTCCTGAGTGTGCTGACAAGGGTGGTCTTGGTTGCACGTTTCAGCACAAGTACGACACAAGGGAAACATCAGTTTTCCTTGGCAATGATGTGGTAAAACGGGATGGTACAAGTTCGTGGGAGGCAAGACTTTACACTTGATCAATCCTTCGTATTGTCGAATATTGTCCACGTCGATGTGTTCCGTCAGCAATTGTGGGTGCCCTGCGGGAAAGTGACAATATTTGCACACGTACGGATACAGAGAACACACGTCCAAGTATTTGATTTCTTCTCCTTTCTCCTCGTCGACTTGGTACAGCAAACAGGTGGCATTCGTCCGCCCTCCGTACAAACTGTTCCGCGGGTTCAGAGGGTCCACCAGCTTGTAACTTTCCACGATGCGCTTAAACTCGGGATCGGTTTTCAATCGCTGATCGTACTCGTGTTCCCACATTTCCACTACTTGGTATCCTTGCTCTTCTAACTTCAAGCGTCGCTGACAAGTGGCCTGGTACAAGTCTTCCATGGTCCGTTGTAAAAACTGGTTTTTAGTGTCACGTTGAGGGTAGCAGATGGGACATCCGTGAAATAAGCACCCGTTAAACTCGTACACAATCTTGGGGTTTTCTAAGTCCCAGCCGTCTACTGAATACCTTCCGATGGTCTTTTCGCCTCCTCCGTTGCGAGCATGTTGGATCCATTTGTCTTCCTTCTCACACAAGTAATGTAACCAGCGTAGGGCTTTGACCGAGTATTGACGTTTGACAAAATTGGTCGTTTGAGGACTGATGACAGCTAGGGTGTTTTCGGGCATGAATCGTTGACGATACACTAAGGAACACGCTTTGGCAATGGTACAAGCTTCTTTCAAAGGATCGATCCCTCCGTGTTCCATGAACAGTTCTCGAAATTTTCCACAGCAGCGACGTAAAATGTCTACGTCGGAACGACAATATTTTAACATTTCTTCTTGAAAGTCAAAAGGGTCCGAAGCGTGAGTCTGGTACCATGCGTAGAAAGCTTCTCGTTGTTCGGTACGCATGTTGTCGGGGTCGTAGTAGTGAGCCTCAGGCAAATGGGGTAGAACGGCGTGTTGATTGGCTTCGGTATTGAAAAAGTGTGGAAAATAGCCTTTGGCCATTTCTGTCATGCCAAACGTTTTAGGCATGCGGCTCAAAGGCATAGCCAAGTAACTCATTGAATCTTTAAACTGTACTTGTCCCACTTGCATGGAAATGATTTTGACTCCGTTCAAAGTGACTTTCGGACGTTCGGTACTTTGTTCCGTATAGTATCTCAACAGAAATTGTCCATCGTATCCCGAGAAATTGTGAGCCATCACCGTGGCATGGCGATGACAATCTCCGTAACGTTCGATATCTTCTTGGCTCCACGTCTCGTCGATAGGGTTTAAGATCCATTGGGCAAAATCGGCCAGTGTGTTCGATCCCCGAAAGATTTTTTCACGTCCTCCAGGAATCTTGCTGCAGTAAGGGCAATGAGTCAAGATAGGCTCTTGGATGCACTTCTCGCACGCTCGGTGAGCCACGCAGAAATTAGGAATGTGAATGCCAGTCTCTTGCATGCATTCGAAATCGAAAAAGATGAAATTCCCTTTCTTCTTCTGGTCATTCTCTTCTTCTTCTTCATGTTTGGAATGGTATTTTTGAATGTAGCATTGGTGTTCCAAGTCCACGGTTTGGCGACAAATGTGACATCGCTTCTTTCCTGAACAGACGTGCGCCTTGGCATTGTTGGTACGTATGCCTTGTCCACAAGTAGGGCACAATCTCAAGAGCTGACAAGCACATTTCTGCTGTGAACCTTGCGTCTTTAGGTGTTGTTGGTAACAGGCAGGACTGACAAACGTGCGCTGACAAACAGAGCAATGCACTCGTTCTTGTCCTTCGTCCAGACAGGGTGTAGAAGCTAAACATCCTGAGCATTTCGATCCACAATGCTTGTGTTGCTCTCGATTGTTATAGCCATAGTCACATTTCTCACAGTAATAACTGTATGACAGGAATGCAGTGATACTGGTAATGGCATCAAAATGTTCATCGTGATGATAGACGTGAATGTATTTTCCGTCTTTAAAATCTTGACCTCGAAACAACAGAGGTCCGCGCACTTCTTGAGGGTGAACTTTCAAGGTGTAACGTGGAGCCAAGACGTCTTGCAACTTTTGCATTTCAGGAATGCCACAGGGTGTGTCTTTAGCTAACCCCGCTTGCTGTAACAGGAGTTCTGCTTCTTTTCGTTGTTTGGCTCGGTCCGATTGTTGAATAGTTTTCCAGGCTCTTTTCCATTCTACCGTATCGTTCTTGTTGGCATACGTTTGTCCCACCACGATGGCACGGGCTAAACACATCTTGTCTTTTGGATTGTTAATTTGGACGAGACTACGCTTGAGGTTACGCAAGTTGTCTACCAACATCAACTTTTTTTTACCTGTCCCTTGGGGAAGAGACACGTGGGTCATGTACAGTGTCGCTTTTCCGTCGGTGATGTGAAACTTGTCGTTGGATTGTTGCACGTGTTGAATCTTGTCGATGACTTTGGAAGATGTCAATTCTGCTGGGCTGCTAAACTCGATCCAAACGGGAGACTTCAAATTGTCGTGATGAATAGAAAGTCTCAAGCGATCGTCTTCTTTGGCTCGACATTGCCGTTTTAGTGTGGTTAACAAAGAATCCCACACATCGGTGATGAACCCTTCTGCTTTTTCCAAGGGTACGTCAGACTTGAAATCTTTAAATTTCACTGCGTACGTGTAGGCTGTGGTTCTAAATTTTCTGGAAGAGCGTTTGTCCGTCTCCCGAATATGGTAGTACTTTTCAGGGTTTACGGGTGGTAATGGACTTTGATTTGGTGTAGACTCTTTAGGCTTCGATTCTGGTTCACTCATCTCATCTTCAAAATCGCTGGCATGAATTTGTGCCAAGACTTCAGCTACTGTGCGAGGCGATAAATCACGTTTCTGCCTCTTACTTTCTTCTTCTTCTTTCTTTTCGAAATGATGCGATCGTTTCATCTTGACGGCAAAAAGTCAAATGACTACCTGTGAAACACCATGAACCCCTATATATCTATGTCAGACCAGGGCATATATAAAGGGCTAGTGACTCCCCTCTCAGTATTCATTTCGCTCTCAAGCTGACCAGCACAATGGAAGAACCCACACAGATCGAACTTCTGATTAGAGCATTGCGAGGTGTGATAAGAAAGTTTTCTTCAGACAAGCCGACGGACTACTCTCCTTCCTTTCGAGATAAAAGTCAAGATACTTGCTATATCTGTCAAAAGAAAGGGCATTGGGCTACAGAATGTCCAGACCGTCAAAGAAGCAAGGCCAGTGTCAAAAGAAACAAAAGTCAAGATACCTGTTATCATTGTCAAGAGAAAGGACATTGGTCTTCAGAGTGCCCTAAGAAACAACAGGAGCAGGAGAAGGAGGAAGAAGAAACAGAGGTAGCCTTGACAAAAGAAGAACCCAGACACGTTCAGAAAGAGAAGACAGAAAAGAAAAGAAGACGAGAAAAATGTGAGGAAGAAGAAGACGAAGAAGAGGAAAAAAGTGTAAAAGTGAAGAAATTGAAAAAACAGAGAGAGTGAAAGAAAAAAGACACAGAAGAAATCTATGAACTTTTTTAAAAGAGTTGTGTTGTGTTATGTTGTGATATTGAATTGTAAAAAATTTGTAACAGAATAGAACAAACTGAAAAAAACGTAAGTGTCTCTTGGTTTTCATTATTTAGAAATAATAAGGACCTACACTCATACACTCACAACACGTACATCATAGGGTTAAAGAAGGGAATTTGAGTTTTAATTGATTTTGGCAAAATGAATAGTCACTCTTTTCGAGAGTATTGGGTAGCCCTGAAAAGGACTGTTGAGTGTTTGTTTTTTTCCTTAGAACAAACTCAGGAACGAGAATCAATTCGCTTTAACTGTCTTAAGCCTTTGCCACGGCCAAGGCCTACTTGTGGACTTGCTCCTGTCAATGATTTAGTAGATATCACTAGGGGTGGTATCTGTGGTGTAGTCACAGGGTTAGGTTGTTTGGCTCGGGAAGGTCTTTTTCTCTTGGGTCGTAATAAAGAAGTCTGATACATTTGTTTCAGACTTCTTAACTCGGCCAAAATGTCCAAGAGTACCGTGACCGTTTGACTTTCGCTGTTCTCCTTCTCTCCTAGACTTTGTTTCTTCTCTACTGCTTCTTCTTCCTGTTGTTTCCTTCTTGCCTCTTCTTCTTCTTCTCGCTGTTTCTGTTCAAGAAGAAATGCTTGCTCTGCTTCTTTCTGCTGCTGTAAAAATTTCTCCAATTCTTCTCTCTGTCTTTGTTTAAAATCGTCGACACGTGGTAATGAAGGAGAAAGTGGCGAAGGTACTGGTACCGGAACAAATTCTTGGGAAGAAGATAAAAAATCCACTAAATCCCAGTTGAAATCAACCTCTTCGGGAAGTAGCACTGTGTTCACTTTGGTAGCTGCTGCTGTACCATTACTTCTCGTCTCCACAGCCGGTGCACCCCAATTCATTGTCTTCTTAGGTTCCGTCATGTTTCACAAAACACTACCGCATCGATTCACTGCGCACAGACGCTAGTGTGCCTATATAGGAAATGTGACGTCACAGGTAGCTCTCTTCGGATTGGAAGACAGACTCCGCGAAGTGACTGAATTTTGTAACGCGTGTTGGGATTGGTGAACCCTTTCAATCCGTTTCGATCCGGTCTTCCACTATAAATAAACGCGGTTCACTTCATTCCCTTCACCTGTTCTCGTCACAGAGAAGATGTTGATCGACGTAGAATCCTCTACTTTGGTATCCTCAATGCTGTTCCGTACAGACTTACCCATGTATGTGAAAACAAAATGGACTGTCATCCGGATCACCGGGGCCACTCTTTGGAAAAGAAGATGTTATGTGGAAAGACAAGGCTGTCTTAAGCGGACTCTCATCTACGGACCAGAAGTGAGACACAGCTTAAGACAAACTTTGAGAAATTTGAGGAAGATAAGAAGACCTATGCGATGTCCTGTATGTTAACAGAATAGTGTTAACATCACATAACAAACAACGGCCCTTTTCAGGGCCACTTCCAATACCTCGAAAAGATCTTAATTTTCATTTGGTCTCCCCCTAAACGAATATATATATATATATATAAAACCCTTCCTCTACTAAAAAAAAGAAACATGCCACCTGTCGCTTATCGCTCTACAAACCCCCAGTCTCCTAGTCACCGCTCTACAAAAATTTCCATTGACGCTATACAGGCCCAGGGTGTTGACCTACTTTCTTGACGCTATACTGGCCCAGGGTGTTGACCTACTTTCTTGACGCTATACTGGCCCAGGGGGGGTCTGTAATGCTAATTCCCATTGACGCTACGGTAACCCACTATACTACTTCTGTTTAATGCTGCAATTGTATTTGCTTTAACAACTCTGTGGTCTTAAAATAAATAAGAGTTAAGGGAAAATCAACAATTTTTGTAACATTAAACAAATAATTTATTTCCACCAAATACAAATTGAAATTTAAAAGGAACTTGCAGTATTGTGAATTAAATCCCAAACAATCCCAAAACTCCTACCATAAATCCAAATGTACAGAGTGTTCCAAATGAATTACAGTAGTGAATGTGCTCATGTGCCAATGGTGTTGGATTACCTGATGTACCATCAGTCTCAGTGTATCACAATGATAAATCCCGAATGTCCCCGAATGAATCCACAATAATCCGAAAATATTGATTTAGTGCAAACAATCAATAGTCACTTTACAATTCCAAAAATTACTTTAAACAAATGATTCCTCTAAAATATCTGAACCCAACTAAAAGTGATTATACTGTTGTTAAATTAGAATACATAATTTGTTGATCGCAAACATAAAACTTAGAATTAATAAGATTGCCAGGATTTTGCATTAAATTAGTAAACAAGGTTTCTTTCTATAAGCCTCTAATGTCAAAATGTCATGCAAACATATTCGCCAATATAAAAGTTGTTGACAAACAGCCCTTACATTCTACTATAATAGACAAAATTGAACAAACAATATGGAAATCAATAATATCATATCTACATAGGGAATTTTGGCTACGTTATGCTGTATAGAGTAAATGATAAAAAGTGTTATAGATTATTGTAATCCCTGGTTATATTTCTTTTATATGAACATGGTTATCATGTTATTTTATATTGCTGTTCTTAGTTTAATGGTTCGTGAGGTTTTTAATTTTGTACGTATTCAAGACACGTATAGTGGTATTTAGAACGAAAACATGCTTGTGTCTATGTGTTGTGCATTAGATATTTCAAATGCTACAGTAAGTAGGAGCAGACCGTGATACATGTGACTGTTGACCCAGAGTGAATAGCTACACCTCAGGAGGTCCCTTCTGGTGCATTAGGTGGATAAGCAGATGTACTCGTCTCTGGCTCTGTAGGCAAATAGCACGAACAGCTCAAGAAATCAGTCAGCTCAGGTGCAATAGGTATAGTATCCATCCACTGCATCTTGGCTTGTCTCCAGACGTTTGACATTGTTATGCCACTGGAATCAGACAAGCCTATATGAGAGAATAACTCTGCACAACTTTTACTGACTTAAATCTAACTCATGCGCAAGATATGACAGTACTTCCCTCCCCACACACCAGATACCTTCAAGTCCTGTGGTGGGTGGCAAAACAGCAGGTGTCTACACAGGGAGCTGTGGCTGCAGATCTGTACAAAATGGGGCTCAGGACATATGGTCATGTTTAAATGGAACGAAGCAGCAGTAGAAAGTGGTAGTTCTTGGATGACCAAGCAGCAATTTCTAGTATCACACTGCTCCTCAGTAGCGTGGGATTTGGGCTATTAAAGATGCCCTTAACATTGCCTGCTTCATCTTCACCCTGGGCTGCACACAGTGGCTAACAGAGTCATACCACAGTGGTCTAAAATCTAAGAAGACATACCCGACTCAACTCAAAATTGGTGCTTGGAATATGCACATAGTAATGAACAGTACGTCAACAGATAGACCAGACAGAAGCACAGCTCTAGGTGATAAATAATTGCCCAGATTCAACATCGGGATAGTAATTGAGGAAAGACAACACACCGGAGCAGAAGCTGGCCACATATTTGTCTGGAGCGGCCAAAGCAAACAAGATCGACGTTGAGGTGGTGTTAGCTTTGCCAGCAAATCACAGCTAGTCAGCAAACTCACAAGTATCCCAAAGGTATGAATGACAGACTAATGCAAATGAGTCTCCCACTGCTTGGATAAAGGTGTGCAACTCTTAAAAGTGCCTCTTCACCTGTCATGACAGATCCAGACGAGATCAAGGACAAATTTTACAAAACGCTGGAGTATATTATTACAGAAGTACCCAAGGTAGACAAGTGCATCATCCTTTGTGGTTTCAATTTTAAGGTTGACACTGATCGCCACATTGCCTGGTGTCATTGGCATAAATGTCATTTGGCAAATGCAACAACTGCTAAGAAACTTCGTTGAACACGATATCCTTAAACCCAACACCTCTGCCTTCCCTACCTCAACAAGATGTCATAGATGCACCCATAATCCATGTATTATCCTCTAAATTACCACATCATCATCAGGAGCAGAGGCAGGAGGGATGATCGAGTGACAAAGTCCATGAGAAGTACAGAATGCTGGTTGGACCACAGGCTTGTAGTCTGCAAGTTCAATATCCAAATTAAGCCTAGCAGATAAAAACACGGTGGAGCCAACTAGAAACAATTGTTACGACCTCGGAGAATATCAAGGAAAATTGAAGTTCCTTCAGAGACTCTGTGTATTCAAATGCATCCGAAACCCTCGGTCCTACCACAAGAAAACATCTAGATTGGTTTATAACAGTGACGACATGAGAAGCATCAGCTACAAACGTTGTGTAAAATAATCACTTTAGCATCTAAACATCTAAGAAGGTAGCCTTCAACAACATGAAGAGGACTATTCCATGCAAACTCAAGGATTTACAAGATTCATGATTGAACAATAAGGCAAACGAGTCCTTTGCAGACAAGACTGATGTGGAAAACATTTGCGGTGTTTTGAAACCAATCCCCTTGCCACAGTCATCAGATACACATCCAATACTGAATACTGACATCACCGCACCTGCAACTGACAAATAAAAATACCTCAGTGAGAAGGTAAGTGACCAATTGCCTCAAATGGAAATCAACATATTACTCAAATGATATTCGAACACTGACTAAACTGAAAAAGCAATTGACCTTTTGTCAAATGGCAATGCATCTGGAGCTACTGCTATTCCATCAAACGATTACAAAGCCCGAGGCTCGCACATGGCACAGGAACAAATTGATCTCTTCCATTCTTTGTAGGCTTCAGAAAGATTGACACTGGCATGCAAGGATGCATCCACCGTCCACATGTGCAAGCAGAACTGAAACATTTAAACTTGCCACAACCATCTGGGCATATCCTTGCTGTCAATACTTGAAAACATCAGCAGCACGCTGTCACGAAGATGAAACCAAACGCCATAATTGCTTAAGCAAGTGTGGCCTTTGGCAACCTACGCGCAAAAGTGTGGAAGCTCAAAGGCACAAAGTCTGCAAACAACACTGAAGGTCTACAAAGCCACTGTCGCCTCTGCTGTATGCTTGCAAAACCTGAATGGTGCAAAGAGGCCATGACAAGAAGCTGAACCATATTCTCAGGACCTGTCTTAAAAAAAAAAAACTCATGAGGATTAGACAACATGACAGGGTTCTGAGGACACTAAAGTTCTCACACAGCCAGGCATTTCTCATACCCACTCACTGTTGATGAAATCATAAAAGAGAATGGCAAGTTACTTCATTGGGATGTCAGAAGAGCAACTTCAAATAAGGTCTTATATGGCGAGCTGAAGGAAGGAAAGGGATCTTAAGGTGGTCTCGTTTTTAGTTCAAAATTTCAGTTACATATGATGATAAGCGACTGAGTGACGGGACATTATGTGCAGTGCGCTTTTAGAAATTCCGTAAAGCCGAGTACCAAAAAATGACAGAATTTCATGAAAGTATAAAATCCAATTAAAATCCAATGATGTACGCAAAAGAAATGTTTGTTCACAAAATGAACTAATCTAAATAGAATTATCGGTTACTGCATTGGTATGAGAAAATATGAACGAGTTTTTTTTTTTTAGATGGAGACTGCACGACCTGTGGGAGTGCAATCCATCCGACAAAACCAGTTCATATTTTCCCAAACAAATGCAGTAACCTTTTTATTATATACTTATTTTTTTATTATGCCATAGGCTTAATTATATTAAACAATACACTACAAGAAACATTAATTGAATTTATGCTTTATTCCAAAATAAATACACAAGCGCAGATTCATCAATACACAACAACATTATTGGGCACA
This sequence comes from Megalonaias nervosa, assembly GCA_016617855.1. Classification (NCBI taxonomy): domain Eukaryota; kingdom Metazoa; phylum Mollusca; class Bivalvia; order Unionida; family Unionidae; genus Megalonaias; species Megalonaias nervosa. The sequence goes on along the minus strand of JAECUM010016052.1, from coordinate 134,737 downwards.
TAACTCCGCCCAGCGATATTTAAACTCAGTCGTATGCTTGACATCACTTTAAAAAGGAATGGTAGTTTTGATCTACTTAGAATTTAAAATTAGAGTCATATTGTGAATGAATGCGCATCGGAAACAGTTTTCCAGCTGGTCTGGAATGAAAGGATTTTTTGTCAGTTCTATTCAGTTCCGCTGATTATGAACATGGATTAATTAGCTGTGTCAATTCCACACGAAATGTACGTGTTTGTAATTTGAGCGAAATGACCTGTCTTGACTCAGCTGAATGTTTGTGTTCTGTCATTGAATGTTTTGAATCATATTATGGAAAAACTATGAATTCTTTCAGTTGTAATTATCGACCTCTCTGGTGGCCTAGTGGTTAAAGCGTCCGCCTCGGATGAAGGAGGAATCGGTTTTGAACCCTGGCCAAGACTTATAAAAATGGTACTAACAGCTGCATCGCTAGGCGCTTAGTATTAAGAGATTAGTGTTAGGACTGGTCGACCTGCTGTCAGGATAATGTGACTGGGTGGGACATCATGAGATATGCAGCGGAATGATGCCCCAGTGCTAGACATCGCAATAAACTGCCACACTGCAGACATCGTAGCGATATGACTGAAACAGCGTTAAAGCCACATAAAAAAATCCAAATCCAAATCCAAATTGTAATTATCAAAATGACGCTATGGAATATCATGTTTATTTCATTTTGAGTGCAGATAGAAGAATGGTATTGCACTTGGAATGTAGTCGAAATTACAGTACAATTTCGAAATGTGTAATCAAGCTTCAGAATCCATGACATAGCTCATGTAATTCGGATTTGCAGAACAAAGAATGTACATTCTGAGGAATTCAAGATGCAAAAATGTAAGTATAATTTTGACATTCTTATTACCAGCTAAAGAGAACATGTTTATGTCTGGTCACTTGCATGCTCCCCTAGCTATGTTATAACCTGTATGGCCTCTATCGCTAGCCTAAATAATCCAAAACATTGTATCAACAGAAGTTAATGCAGAAAATTGCAAAGCAGCTGGCGTGTGACAATCCATTCAGCCAGCAGAAGTAAGAATTCTTTGTTATCTTATCTTATTGGCTCTGAGGCCCTTACTTTTCTACCAAAGCCTTCAGTTGCATTTTGTTCCCACGACTTTAGTACTTTTCACTTATAAAATGGAACGTATCTGATAGACATGCGATAGCCCTTGCCATCGGTATGCTTTTCTATGCTATTTTTATATACCCTAGTGAACACTGGTCATAGTCTGACCCATTCCATTAAAGAAAAGTTATGAATATTTCTCCTAAATAACTGTTTAAATGATCAGAATGGTATTTTCAATTTCTGAGTCTCTCACGTTTCTTATTGACATTGCGAATATCGCGTTCATTCGTTTGCTTCTTCCAAAGTTTCGTTTCTGACTCATTGAACTCGTCCACATGATTAACTTTATCATCTATACTTTCAAATGGACGAAGCAACTACTTTAGTTCCTTCACAAACAAATTTAATCAGCCAAAACCAAAAGTGTCTACTACTTGAGTGTACATTGTTTGTTACAAAGTAGTTTCTAATACACTATACTATATTTAGACGCACATATCGTGCACATGGGTGCAATATGAATGTGTTCAGTATCTTAAAATACTGTACGATTCTGAAAATGTAATGTTAATGGAGACAAAAATGAGCATATAATAATAAATAGTATTCACTCACGTGGTGTGCTTTTCCTTCTAGAAGTATTTCATGAGTTGAGGATTTTTCTAGACCTGATCGCTTATAATTTTGTTTCTTTTTAATAGCAAGGTCTATGATATTTCTCAGCTGCATAATTATCAAGGGCTCAATAATCTGGGTTTCTAGCCACACGAGTCCCTTCTCGAATATAAATATGGCTTCGAAAACATCATTTAGTGGTGCCGGTAGTCCTCTTGGTCACCGTGATCCGTCTTCCTGTTGATCAGGATCTAAATTTTCTCATTCAGTACCTAGGAAGAACTGGGCGATGTTAGCATCATCTTTACATTCAACAGAGAGGTAGCCACAGAAATTTTAATCCTTTGCAGAACATCATCAAATGTTCATGTAGCACACCTTTAGGCTCTTCAACATCCTCCAACGTGAATCCGTTAATCTCACAATCCTATTGACAAAATAAAGTTTCCTTTTCCTGGACGTCTCCATTGCAAGATTGAATGTCTTAATTCGCCCCTAAATACTGAGATTACTAAACTCACGTTTAAATCCGATTTCACTGGATTGTGACACTTAATTATTAGAATAGACCATATACGTACTGAAGCTACAGTATGCGAATGAACATCTATCTCTTCTTGGATGTACTACAATATATTACAGAACGCGGCGTCAAGTTCAGAAGACATGCTTCCGCTAATCCTTTATGTGATCTGTTTTCATTTGTCAATAAACAATGGTCAACAAACAATAAGCTGGTCTTCTGTATAATAAGTGAGCTGTGTTTACAGAGATAAATTCACTGATCTGCTGGAGTGGAATTTCACTAGCCAAGATTCCAATACAATAACCGTATCTACACATTGGGGTATCGAGCAGATATTTCTGTGCTTCGGGTCTGTGATTTTCATTGGATGCCGCGGCAAGCCACCGCATCCAATCAAAATGAAGCTGTTCAAATTTGAACACTGCTCCCGCATGATCGACACAAGGGGAGCACATAGCTTGAATGGACTGATAAATAAGCAATTTTCCAGTGCCGATCGGTGTTTGCACAAATACCTTTCACTTAAATACACCTGCAATGGATTCCTTCTGGTACATATCATAGTTTCGATGTTAAACTTCCAAAGTATCCTTTTTAGGTCAATTTCCCCCACCATATTCGGCTAATGTACAATGCGCCATGCTACTGGTTAGTTGGCATTACATACTAAGGGAAGTAACTCATGAAATCCAATAGATGTCGCTAGGACAAAGCACCAAAATATATTTGATCCGCTAAGGTTTAGGTAGGCTTATCATATCGGAACCTTGGCTAGCGAAGATGCTGGAGTGGCTTAAGTGCTAAAGGCAAATTAAACAGTCATGTATACTTTAACCAAATACAATAGTTAATATGGACCTTTGGCAATTATGGGTCATTAGAGACATGGGTAAATTCTTGTGTTCAGTAGCTTATTAGGAATACAATGGCTCTATCTTGCCCAAATACACCAGTGGCTAATTATAGTTAAACCATAACCTTAAAACACGTTCTGGTAATGTCCAAGTCGAATACAGTAGTTCTTTTATTGAAAGGCTTTAGTTGATAGATGTAGAAACTTATCTTTAAATGAAAAGTTTTATAATTTTAATTTTGGGGTCCATAGTGCTAGCATGATATATCCGGAATCGCTTCAAAGCAAAGCGCGTTATAACAGGGAGAGCCGTGTAACCATAGGATACTAAATAGGAAGTCATAAGCAAAGATAGTGTGCCTCTTAAAACCAATGATAAGAAGTTATTAGTATAATGAAGAAGGCTGTAAGAGATCAATGAAGCCATGAAATATATATTGACGGAAACTTTTAATATTGGAAATGGTACATGGATAATTTGTAAGTGTTTGAAGATAGAGAGGCATTGTATGTATTGTGTATTGCAATAACAAAGGACCAGTTATGTAACAAATGAAAACAAGACCACAGTACAGGAATTCACATAGTGAATCATGAGTGGGGAAAGGAGGTTGTTAAGAGTGTTGATATGTGCTTGGTGTTAACTGATGGTCAATGTCGACAAAGTACCCAGATATACTTACCAACAGGCCTGGTCATATTGAATCGTCATTTCGTGATATAAAACATACATCTTGGAACCATTCAGAATCAAACTTGTACCTTCTATTCCAAAGTCAAAATTGAAGAACAGGTAAATATGACGCTGGACATGGTGGTTACTGAATTCTCAAACTCCTTCTTCTATTCATCCCGTGTAGTGCTGGTCAAGAAAACTGATGAAACAGTCTGGTTATTTTGCAAATGACATTATTTAAACTTGGCCATACTGTCTGACACGGAGTGTGCTGAATAGGTAAATAAATACTGCCTAAGAATTAACTGCCTTTTTAACTACAAAGTGTCTTTATCAATTCAAATCCTTTGGATTGGTAAGTGCAAGTGTAACATGTTGGCATTTCATGTGTAAGGTGCTAAAAAGGGTTGGGGAATGTAGATAGGTTTGTAGATGACATTCTTCTATATGTTCATACTGGAGAATAGCTTGCTTCTGTATTGAGTAGCCATGTTGACAATTTCCACAGGGATAATCTCAAAGCAAGACCGATCAAAGGCATTATATTGTACTCAGATTTGGAACTTTTGGGTCACCTGACAAGTGGGCAGGGCAGTTCATATAATTGAGAATGCTTCAAAACTGTCTTTATTACTTGGATAAGTTTGAGTTTTATAGAAAATACTGACATTACAGCTGGTATATTAACTGAATTGATAAGGTCAGAGCATTTAAACACATTGTGAATACAGGGTGCTATGGTTTGTTCTCAATCAGAGATTTCTAAAGACATTTAGAATTATCCAAAGGGATAGGGAATGTTACGGAATTGTGTGCACAAAGCTGCAACTGTATTGCCTTTTAATGTAAAATATAGGATGGGACCCACTACCATGGATAACGTACTTATCGTGTATGTTTTAGTTATATCAGATAAATGTAAAATAGTTTTAATGTCTTAAAGTTGATAGATGTACTGTGGTGCATGCAAAATGCTGGCGGTTTAAGTTCGCCTTCCACAAATGTTATGTCCGTGATTTCCTCCATGTATTTGTAAATATAATGCTAATTGCTCCTGTTAAGTTACACCGCATAGATGTTTGTATGAAGATGTGATCTTTCCAATAGTTATCTTTTAACCAGAACAGTATATATGTAATAGCTGCAGATGTTATCTCTATCGTCTGTCTTTAATAGAATCGATTGCAAGGTTATAATCGTCGGCAGTTTATTATAAATTTATATTACATCAGCCATATTCATATACCACGATGCTCTCATTTTTATTGTAGTGTATTTCATTTCACAGTAATTTACGTTTATAATTGATAAGCTGGGTTCCATTATGTTTACTGTATACAGTAAATGGTTAGAAGCATTCGAGATGGCAGCCATAGTGGTCATATTGAATGTCAGATCAACATTACTGGTGTTGTCATTTAAGACAAATTTGACATCATATGAAGTCTTGTAATGATAAAATCAAGTTGACATGAACAACCATTTAGGATAAGTAGTGATAACATAATTTTCACGGTGGCTATACTGGATGTCACAGGCATTCCATGGGCAACATTTTCATTTAGGACCAAATAGATTGCATAAGAAGTCTATCATTAAAAATCGCGCGTTGATGTGACCATTCATTAAGTAGGAGTGGTGATATTAAGGTTTTCCATCTGGCCACAATAGTGGCACCATTGGGTGTCACATCGGGTTTTCATTTTAGATTTACTAGACATCATAAGAAGTATTTAAGTAAAGACAGACATTATGTTGAAATGACCATCCATTCAAGAGTAGTGGTCATAACAAAATTTTCAAGATGGGCACATTGTTCACTGGTTTACATTTTCATTTAGGATCGAGTAAGCCTTGGAGAGTATACCTATAAGGCGTCATATCAATTCGTCTTATAACTATGCAGAAGCAACATTGACAAATATGTATTAATGAATGATGGATGAGAGTCAGATGACCAGCGGATAACAAATTCATGATCTCTTTGTATCGATGACCAGAAGAGCTATTAATATGAAATAATATTAATTTATTAAATTAACTTAACGAAAAAATGCTGTGAGCTACAGTTAACAAAATATCATTTGAAACATGCTATTTATTGTTTGTTGGATATTTTTCTTTTATAGTTTTGATTATTAAAGCACACTTTGCCCTTCTATTTCTGTTTTAAACTGTATTGAGTTAATAGACAAATACCCAAGTTTAGTATATTATATCTGGTTTCTGTTCTGCAATAAATCTGTAGGGTTCACGGCAATGCCTCTTTGCCTCAATCATAAATGACAAATCCCACCAGTTACCTCCTCCAACAAGTCTTAATATAATACAAAACATATTTTGGAAATCGCTTTCAAACTATGCCTTAGGGGAGGTGGGGGAGAGAGGGATCACTATACTGTTTCCTTTTCCATACATGACAAATCCAACCAGTCACTGCCTCCAACAAGTCTTTAAATAATGCAAAACATATTTTGATGTGGTCTCCAAACAACCCAATGAACTTAAATACAAATGAAACAAAATCTGTGAAATATAGTTTCAAAGCTTGAATAGATAGGGTACCTTTTTTTCCTATTTTATTCTTCCTATCAACCTGTGCATATAAATTCCTGCTATCCTCCACACTGGGAAATGCTTGGACCACTATGGCCAACTCAACTCCTGTTACACCATCACTCCTGGATGTTGTTTCTGAGGATTGATATATCTGATTATCCTCTAATCCTATTTAAAAAAATAATGAAAAGAATCATTAGTTTCGAAAGTGTTACTAAATTCAATCAATTGCTTTCCAAGGTAAGACATGAAATATACAAATCAAAGGTGAGAGCGATAGTTCTAGTCAGGTGCTATGAGTGGGGAAATGTCCGGAATTTTCGCCTGTTTCTGTATGAATAAATTGGCAAATATTTTCATTTACTTTTCCCCCTATGCACTATCTTTTATTTTTGAATAATAATGTAGTACACTCTACTGTTTAAAATTGCACTTTAATTGGCCAAAGAAATAAACAGAAATAGATACTGACAAAAAGTTTACATTTGTGTCTGTTTAGCGTTTTCAATAAAATTATGTGAAGTATCTCAGTAGATGTAATTTTCGGTAAATAAATGAGGAGTGAAACATTCAGATTACATATATTCCCTTCAGTGGCATTTAAACTTTCAGCTTTTACATTGGATTAGAAATTTAAGGTAATGTCCGCTTCTTCAATAAACATTATGAATTTATAGCTCCTCATTCAAATGCTTATCATTATGTAGTGCATGACTTCCATACAGGTTTATATAATCCTATTTAAACCTGTTGATAATTATTTTCAACTGTTAATTATCTTTTATATCCCTGCAGAGATTCAATCTTCAAAGTAATATGAATTTATCAGGATAAATTTGTTTTATGTCCTTTGGATAGGTTTTACTCGCTGACCTCGTTCGCTGCTATCAGTCAGATGTAGTCAGCAAATGTTACAGTTTATTTAGTGCATATTTATATTTATATGGGTTGCATAGTATATTTACTTACATTTAGTTCCATATTCTGAACTTAAAATCGTGTCTGTCAAGCTAAGTTTCCATCCTAGGTGTATTCTCAAAATGCATCCTATTATTTTGTTGTACCAACTTATTCAACCAGTTTACTGCATATAATCTCAGCGAAAGACCAGAAACTGGAGCAGTACACGTCTTCAAATAACTTTATTCTATCACACAAATAAAAAGGGTCAACAAAAGAAGTAAAATGCAGCATCACCTATCAATAGTTGCCCTTTTCCACCTCAAAAACATGTTGAAACACAAAGCATAGCCAAGAAAAAGCCAAGTCAGACTACTACGGGCAAAAGTACTGTGTTTTGTTATGTATATGTAATTTAATTATTTGTTTGTTAGTTTGAATTTTTTTAATTCCATTACATGTTATTGTAATGATAACTTGTCTACTGGATTTGACATGTTTTAGAAATTCAGTTCAGTTCTGTTTGAACTGATAAAAACCAGTACTGGTAATATTGTATCTAGTTGCTGACCTTGATTCAGAACTAGTAAGGTTTCTAGTAAACAACTGTTTTCTTAATTCATTCCCAGAGTAAGAACCATTGATTTCAGTTAAGGCCATACTGGGAGTACGTGACGTTAGGCATGTTAAAAGCTTCTTTGCTGTTCTAGAAGGATGACCACGTGACCCTCATACGGGAATCAGTTTTGCGTCTTAACTTAGTGTATAACTGTTTTCTTAATCCAAATTAGCCAGTTGGGCTTTAAACCTTTGACACTTAAAGCTGTTTTGTTGTGACCAGTTTGAGTTGAAATTCTATTCTATGGAATTAGTGATTCTTTTCCCTGGAAAACACAAGTGCTCATACAGAATTCTTGGACAAGGACATTCACTGAAAAATATTCGGAATTCCAAACTGGAATATTATTTTCTGTGATTCAACAAAGAATTGTTGACATATCAATTCAACGCTGACTATCGAAGACATCATCGCCTTCCATCATAAATTTCATCAGGATTTGAACTGTGATTCAGCTAGGACTTTTCATTCATAGGACTTCTATTTTTTAATTCTTTGATTAATTTTGAATTTGATTCGTAAAACTGTGAGTTCTTTTTCTCATGTTTTCCTTGTTTTTCTAGGGAAATAAATTATTTTGCTAAATTTTACAAAGCTTATTGTCTTCAATCATTTCTTGTTACTTTTTGTAAGAGCCTAGACACGTAACAGTTTCAATACGGTATTGACTACGGATTTTAAGGATAGACACATAAAGAGGACTGCGACACTGAAATGCAATGTTAGAGGCGCATCATAGTCATTTGCTAAGCAGACCACAAAACAAACAAAGAAGTGTTCAACACTAACCAGTCAGACATTGACTTCCATACTGACCTCTTGGTAATTGTGAAGAGAATAAATCCCCACTGTTTTGATTCACATCACATGATCATCTGGAATAACCAATACTATCCTGCATGGCTCTGTATGTGACAAGGGAAACAAAGATGCCTATGCAATTACTGGCTTACAAACATCGCAGAATGAATAGATATCACGCTTCAAGAGGCAGCGTAGGGTGAAAAGGACCACAGTCTCTGGAGAACTGTGATGGAAGGTCTCCAAAGATTTCAGGAATAAATTGTGATGAGAGGCAGCACAGTGCTACTATTCTGCCAATGCTTACATTGCGATCACTGCATTTTGTTAATGAGTCAGCTTTAAAGTAAATGCAAATTGTATTAAGAACATGTTAACTAGGTGTGAAACTGCAAAATAATATTATCATCAATTTACAAATGTCAGCATGAAGCTTACATCGGGTGCAAATCAAACTCGGCTTTCTCTGCTCCAGGTTCTAGACAGAAAAAAAATAATGCAAACATAGCAAAAGTAATATAGCTTTGATTCAAACTGGCTTTTAAACAATGTTGAACTTTTTTAAGGGTAGAACTTTCACTCAGATATATTTCAAATGTGTGAATCTGCATCTCCTCAACACAGGAAGGAGTAAGTACCAACGTTTTGCTCCACTAAGCCAATTTTTATCCGGTCATGACAAAAGAAAGAAAGAAAGAAAGAAAGAAAGAGAGAGAGAGAGAGAGAGAGAGAGAGAGAGAGAGAGAGAGAGAGAGAGAGAGAGAGAGAGAGAGAGAGAGAGAGATGTTCCGAAGTCATGCTTTTATTTACTTTGCATGTACCTTCTCACCCAAAAGGAAATTAGAGACGATTCAAATATAAATGTATTTAATTATAGTCTAATCCAATGGCTGAAAATTGAAACCTGTCTGGTTTCAAAAACACATTGCAACTTAAAGAATAGATTTTTAAGATTTCCGCATAGTTTTATCGCTATTATTTTTAATGTATATTATTATGTGTATACTTTTCATGCTAATACTTTTCGTAAGGGTTATTTAGTTCATGACATTTTTAATGCTAATATCTTATGAGTGGGTTTGTTCTGTAAGATGAGTCATACATCAAATACATACATTGATTCATTCATAAAGTTTCAAGGTCAAGTCATACTATAAATACAAAAAAAAATCATGTGATCGTACAAGGACATGACTTTTGGTGAAAGGCCAAGATGACCTAATTTCCTGACAAGTAAGAGCACATCAGCTGATCTTGTTTACTGAGAGATTTCAAGAGTCGAAAATGATTCATTTCAAGTCTCGTATTGCATTCTCTCTCATGCATATTGGTATTCCATAAAATAGAATTACTTCGTAGAATTAGGCATTCTAAATAGTACAATCGGCCTTGGAAGAATTGTTCATTGAGAGGAATTTATTTATTTAATAATTAATTGGAATTATAGTTCTCTAACATTCAATAAATGACTATTTGAATATATAATTGTTCTACGGAAATACCGTGAAGTCATTTAAAGACTATTTGGATTTAATTGTATTGGAATTACAGTGAATTCATTTAAAGACATTTTGGGATTATATCATACCGATTTCTTCTTTACTGCTGACAATTCAATACATTACTGACCATCATTTGGACTACCTTTCGAACTCAGTTGGATTACTCAAACTGCTGTAATTGATAGCACATCTAGGAATTTATGATTTCATTCACCATTCTGTAAGTTATTGATAATTCTTTCGCTTTTAAGTTTAGGGAAATAAATTTATATTTTCAATTATACAAGACGTATTGATTTTTGCTCTCTTTGTTACTTATTTTAAGACCAGAGGGCCATAAGAATAAGCCCAATATACCTTGCAGGAACATATTTGTTGTTTTTTTTTAAAAAAAAAATTTCTTTTTTCTGTTTACAATCATGTACTATTTTTTTTAATATGCATTAAACAGAGGAGCACAGGGATGATTAGTTCCATGTGACAAATTGGGTTACCTTGCTTAAATAAAGTTATTATTATTATTATTATTATTATTATTATTATTATTATTATTTAACTAATTACCTCCTACTTATTATTATTATTATTATTATTATTATTATTATTATTATTATTATTATTATTATTAGTATTATTATTATTGTTGTTGTTGTTGTTATTATTTCACACCGAGACTAACTTTTTCTGATATGAACTGCTACAGAAATAAGAAACTAAATATATCTTCTTTGCCATACCATGCGGTGCATATTATACTTGGGAAACACATGAGAAAGATGTTCTTCCAGCTGTCCATAGACTGAGATTAATGCAGCTTACTGCATAGCATCTGTATGAAGTAGTTTATAAATGCTAGTATACATAAGTAAATATAAGCTTTATGTTGTAGGTTAACTACGCTCAAATTTTAAAGTCTGTTTTATAGACTTTTTGAGTACCATCTTTTTTCATGTTCATTCTCTTTACTTTACAATGATGCTTATGTTCTTTCAATTTTTGTCAATCAGACATTTAATAACTGAAAGGAGAACTGATTCTGAAATATGTAGACAGCTGAACCTGAAGTTATGCCTGCAAATGTTGGTAAAATAATAAATCAAGTTGCGAATCAAAAACTAGCAGAGTTGGCTGGTGTACCCCTATCAGAAAAAGAAAAATACAACTGCTAGACTGATAGCAGGAAGTGGTCTTCGTGTTAGACGATAACAAATATAATAAAATGTTCAAACGTGTATCTGATCCCGCATTCGACATCGACGCACCAGTTCTCAAAGATGAACCGATACGTGATTATCAATATTATTCTTATGGCACACGACAGCCAAATCAGCGTGGAATTGAGCTGCAAGTTCAGGATACAAGCAGATATTTCTTACGCGCTGAAGCATTTATTGAAGTAGAAGGTGAAATTTAAAAAACAGATGATACTGAATATGGAGCTGATATTAGGCTTGGTTTGTTAATAATGGCATTATGGCGTTATTCGCCAGTGCTACGTATATTATGGACGGAAGAAATATTGAATCAAATCAGAAAGACGTCGACGTTGCCTAAACGATGTTGGGTTTGCAAGATACAGCGACAATTATTCAAGATCAGCTGGTCCGTCAATGATGTTTGTGAAGGATACTTCTAACCACCCTGACAACAGACAGTATGATATAGGACGACCAAGAAACAATGCCGTCGCTGCTAACACTGATGTAGAAAACATGATTATTAGCGTTAATCCAGAATTCAACTTAGGATTCGCAGCGGTAGATATTTTTGGAAGATCTTCTCGGAGTCTCAAAACCTCAAGGTGAATTATCCAAATACGCAACACTTGATCATATCAAGGACAAGATAGCTAATCTTTTGCGTCTCGTAGATGTGGACCAAAATGAAGTTGTTGTTTTTCAGGATCAACAAGAACGATTAAAGACAAGCAATATCCCGTTGACAGATATTATTCTGCGAGTTCCAGATGCAACCGAAAATAACTTAGCTGTATTTACTAAGAACGGTAAAGTTAAAAACTCGGAGGAATCAGTCTTAACACTCATAGAAGAGATTACTGGACGCATCAGAAGAATTGGAGATACTATGTATGGCGATCTCAACATGAGTAAAAATACAATTATCAATGTGAGAGAACCAAAATCAGACGATGACGTGGCAACAGAAAAATACGTAGACAGCAAACAGCAACACGATCAGAACTGAGATCAATGATCGTTTGTTATCCGCCGGTGATACAATGACTGGTTCTCTCAATGTGGCTAATAATTAAATTACTGGTCTTAGAGAACCAGAATCAAACGATGACGCTGCAAATAAAAAATACGTCGTCGATATCAACATACTGATGATGACTTCGCTGATGACAATCAATGATGGATTGGCCACATTAGGTCTGATTATACTACTCACTTACAAGCGCTTACAAATTTTCGTAGAAACAGAAATAGAGCCATTAATGAATTTTTTGGAAGTCCAGCAATCGTCGACATTAAACTCTCTGATATAAAAAAGATTACCGACAGTGTAATATATAGAGTAGCGCCTGGATCAGCATTATATGAACCAATCAATAGCCTCGTCCATCATCCCGCTGAGGTTACCGGCTTATACAGATTCTCAATACTCGGCACTACAATATTTACAGTAACCACCGATGCTTCACGACGTTACCCAAAAACTGCATCCTCTCGACCTGTGTTGGTAGTACTGGATCAGTAGTACTGGATCAAAACGACGAGGTAAGATTTTTATTTGGACCCGAAGAAAAGGCCCCCGGTTTGATTTACTATTGGTGTCTTGAATTAGTCCCTAAACTACCACCTACTTAAATTATATAATGAACGAATCGATTGACTTTCAACACGATGTTGCAGCACAACGTTTCAGATACGAACAAGTGTGTTTGTTGCAGACCCAACTGAAAAATATCATTGATAAGTACACAGTAAAACTAAACAAAATACCGCGGACGTATCGTTATTACAAATTGTCATCGCTGATATCATTAGGGCTCAATGATGGAATAATATCAGATCAGGAATTCGAAGAAATGATTAAGGTTTACCATGAAGCAACTGGAAACCAACACCCGTTGACAGAGTCACCTTAATTTAAATCAGGAAGTAAATAATACTAATGTCACTAATGATTAAGTCACAAGAATTGCTACAACAAATCGTCGTTAATATAACACCGCCATCAACCACGATGATATCAGCGAGCTCAAACAATCCTGAATTCGACGTTAGCTTTTCAACGGCAATCCCAGCAAAAGAAATAGCGTTAGCGCAATTGCGAGTATATTACAGCTGGCCAAATATTAGATCAAAATCGTTCGGTTGGTTGCAAGCAAATAATTCATTAGTGTTTTCTTATGAAAATAAATCCGATGGAACTCCAGATTGGCAAGTTGTTGTTATTCCTACAGGCAGTTATCAAATAGAACAGATCAATAGTGAATTCCAACGCCGGATTAAATCTATAACAGGAAAAGAATCCAAGATCGCTATTACGGTTCATGAATCAACATTATCAGCCACGATAGAAATATCGATGCCCGACTACGCCGTAGATATATATCAATCATCGATCAGAACTGTATTAGGATGGCCAGAAATACAACCACCAGCACCAGCAGCGATGCCACAACCTCAAAGCGGTGATTACGTTTCAGAAAAGAAAATATTTTCTTCCCTTCCAAAATATCGAAAAACAGAACCGTAAAGATGGATGGAGCCAAGGAGCTTTGAAACAGGATTTATAAAACCTATTTTTGCTGATGTTAATGGTAGAAAAAATTCTTACACTAATAAAAGAGTAAATGATATTGATAACAAAACCTTTAATGCATTTATCGATGAAAAGTTTATTAATTCATTCTCAGATATAATTAAAAATGAGCATCAAACTGTATCCCAACGAGAATCTAAAAAAATCAAATCGCTGAAATCGTACAACATCTAAATCAGGTTGCATCAGACCTCGATTATGCTAATCAGGTTATTATTGCATCAGTGGTTACCGAAGAGGGTTCCGCAGACAATAAAACAACCGTTCAACAATTAGTTGCTACATATTATCGGATAGCCGAGGAGTAAATAGCAAAATTTATAATACCAGGATTTAACGCTGACGAACTGAAAAAAAAAAACAAACGGTTAATGATATTATCTATGAATACTATCCACAGATTATTGCCGCACAGAGAAAAATATCCCCTCCGGCAATTATTCTCAAACAACAATGATCCATACAGCGGTGGTCGTCATATATCACCAGGTGTTGTCGCGATCACATCAACGATCGCAGTCAATCTTATGTGCGATGCAATCGATGGCAGCTATCAAGTAGATCTTGAAAAATCCAGGCAGGCACAACAGGGATATATTCTATACACATTCACCCTTGAAGTACCTCCTGTTTTTTTAATTGTTTCAGTACCCGTTAATCCGGTTTATCTGCGATGTCATAACCCGCTGTTGTCACGGATACATTTCAGACTTACTGACCAGACCGGACACTTGCTTGATTTGAGAAATGAAGTTTTGACAGTAAGTTTGTATGTGTGTTCGTAGCTACTTTTTGCTGGAATAAAAAATAAATCTGAATCTGTGTCAGAATAAAAATAAAAAAAAAAAAGTAAATCTGAATAAAAATAAAAAAATATTTCTGAATCAGAATAAATATTATAATCTGATTCTGTATAAATATTATGATCTGATTTTGAATCAATATTATGATCTGATTCTGAACAAATATTATAATCTGAATAAATCAGAATCAGAATAAAATATAAAAATAAAAATATTCTGAATCAGAATCAATATTATAATCTGATTCTGAATAAATAGTATAATCTGAATAAATCTGAATCAGAATAAAAATAAAAAGTAAATCTGAATTTGAGTCAGAATAAATACAACTTTCACTTTCATAATACCTCTTGACTTTCTTCAGTGACTTTGTCATCGAGTTTGCAATCGTACATAATTTTTTCCGCTGTCTCACACTTAAACTTACAATCTTATTTGCTTCGTATTCGCGTGATAACTCTAATTTAACTTTCTCAATCTCATTTGTGAGTGAAACAAATTTTCGAATATCCTCATCATCGACATAAAGTAGAGATTGTGTCATCGCTTGTTGAAGCAATTTAATAAACTGTATGCAGCCGCTAGAGTGTATCTAACATCATATTTCCGTTCCTGTAGCACTTCAAAATCATTTATGATTTTTTTCATGATCCAATTGTTCAAATGGTTCTATATCATCATGATTTAATTTTTTAATATCTGAAATAATTGAATTAATATTTTCGGAATTCATTATATAATAAATACGTGTCTAAAATAAAATATTTCTGAGGAATAAAACAAAAATATTTCTGAAGAATAAAATATTCCTGAATCAGAATAAAAATAAAATAAAAAAAAAATATTATAATCTGATTCTGAATAAATATTATAATCTGATTCTGAATAAATATTAAAATCCGAAGTAGCACCGGGAATTACATATATGAGAACGACAATTTTATCCCACTCTGGTCCATTCTGAGTTCAATGGAAAATGACTGGGATAGTTCAGAATAAATATTATAATCTGACTCAGAAATATTTTATTATTTAGAAATATTTTATTTTCATTCTGATTCAGAAATATTTTATTCTCAGAAATGTTTTTATTTTTATTCTTCAGAAATATTTTTATTTTATTCTGATCCAGAAATATTTTATTTTTATTCCCAGAAATAGTTTTTATTTTCAGAAATATTTATATTTTCAGAAATATTTTTATAAGGATTTTTTCTTTCTTTTGAGGGGATGGGTACTCTCCTTGGTTGATCTTTTCAGTCCATTTAGGGAGACCCACCTGCTCTACTAATATGGTTGCCTTATGGTATTATGTTATGATTGTGCTATATTATGTTTTTTCTATATGCTTACTGATTGTTCTTCTCTTTTTTGAGATTTTTTTTTACAATTATTTTCTGTATATTTTTAGTTTGTCATTGTATGTCGTTGTCATTGTCATTCCGTTGTTACTGTTTTTCTTCTAATTTTCCAAATATTCCAAACATTTATCATCATCGAGTAAGTACGTTTCCATCATTTTAGTTTCTTCCTTTCTCTTTTGTCTCCTTTCAGCTCTCTTTCTAATTCTGTCCCTTTCTTTTTCTTTTCCTTGTTGTTCTGTTGCTGTTTTTGTCCCTGGTTTTGTTGTTATTTGTGTTTGTGATGCCTGTCTTTGCACCTGTTGTTTGTTTTCTTGCACTTTTGTTTGTCTCTGGTTTGTATCTCCCCACTTTTGCTCTTCTGTTGTTATTGCTGTCGAGTGAATTATTTTCCCCTGTTGTTTGTTCTCTTGCACTTTTGTTTGTTCCTGATTAGTTTCTCCCATTGTTGTTTCTTCCTGTTTCTGTTTCTCTTGTTGTGTTTATTGATTTTGCTTTTGTCCTATTAGTTGTTGCTGTTGTTGTTCTCCTTGTTGCTGTTTTGGGTTTTGTTTTTCTTGTTGCTTTTTTTCCGGATTGTTGTTGTTATTGTTGTTGTTGTTGTTGTTGTTGTTTTTGTTGTTCCGTCCTCGTTACTATCTGTGCTCTGGTCTCTGCTTGGGTCTCTGTGTTTTTAGAGCACTTGTGTGGGGCATGTCCTGTCTGTCCACATCTATTACAAGTCTATGATAGATCTCTTGTACCATGATTTAGTCAGAAAACCATGTAGAAAAAATGCTCTTTTCACGTCTCTTATTTTTCTCTTCTCTATTTCCAATATCCTTTACCATTGTATATTGTGGTTAAGGAAATAATTGCTAACCTTGATGTCACCTTTATTTTAATTTTTTTCTCAAACGCCTCTACCGTTGCGTGTAGTGGTATTTCAAGTGGGATGTCAGATAGATGTAGCTCTCCAGTTTGTTTTTTATTTTCAGCAAGATGGGTGTGGGCTCCTTTACTGTCCTTTTCTTTCTGGCTGAATTTCAGAAAGAATGTCCTTGTATGGGACCCACCAACCCCCTGCAGCTGTTTAATTCTATCTGAACCTTTTTTAATATGATATTTAGAAATCCAAAAATAGCTTACTTAAGAGACGCTGCTTGTTTTTCTCTTTTTTCTTAACCATCATCACAGACAAAATCGGGAAAGGGCAAGAATCCTGACAAAGTCAGAAAAACAAAGATAATTTTTTTGGAAAATCACAAAATACCACCAAAAGTATAATTATTTATAAACATAATTTATTATAAAATATAAGCGAGACTAATACTCAATTACTCTATCGGAGAAAGCTTTTCTTGACAGAGTTATCTCCCTTCATCTTTGCAAACAAAATTCAAAGAGCTAAAGTAGATTCAACGTCTGTCAGGATATACTGAAACATTATTGGTTGATTATATTTCTTTGAAAATGCCGATTTGGTTATTTTATTTGCGACACGTTGTACCGAACGCGTGCAAATATCAAAATATTTGCCAGCTGCATTCATCGATGGGAAATTTTTCTTCGCTAGTCTCCACGTTCACGGATGTAACCGCCCTGGGAAATTTATTATATTTCCCAGTGCCACCACATGCAGAATTCTGACCTTGTGTAATAGCCTCTAAATTACACAAATAATTATTTTTTTGGATCTGAATCAATATTATCGATCACAAGTCCATTTTGATCAATCCGTGAAAACACTCGTACATGAATTTGTGACTGAGATATCTTTATTCCCAGCAGTAAATCTGAGATAACAAGAATTATCAGCAGAACTGACTGTTTTTTTTACTCGAAAGGTCCTGATTACACCATCACGAGATCCCTCATAATTGTCAATGATGGGATGCATAACAAATTCATTTTGCTCCATTTATATAATAATATTATTTGTCTTAATTATTATTTTATTGTTAGTGTTAAGATCTGGAGAGATAGTCTTCAGCGTTTTTTTTATGGGAGATTTATCACCAGCAACGCTGTTGCGGACGTTATTTTTTTTTATCATAATATCGTTTCAGCTCTCTATTTTTAACCACCGTATTTTACACACAGCTGCGTTTTTCCTCTAACCCCAACACCACATTTCAAAGATTGTTTTGGTCCCAGACTTCTGCGATGCTCACTTTGCATGTGACATCCACAGAATTCATTTACGCAAGCCCTGTTACAAGGAGTTGCAGAATCAATCATCAACCACTTACATTGATTCTTTGCTTGAATCATTATATATATAATTAAGCTTCAATTTAAATATATATTTGCCTTAATTACAACATGTAGGAACTTGCGAGATTATCTGCGATTAATCCCTCTAAAGCCAGATTTGATCTTGACAGAATAACCCTTAAATTGCCGAGGCTAGCTCTGGTTGATTTAAGAAATAAAATTTAGTCAATCGTATCCGTGAAGCCAAGAGAGAATTTCGCCACGATGGTGCAGCTCATGTGTGGTCAACATTCAGAATTATAGAAGACGTAGATGCTACAATGAATGACAAGCGAGCAGAGAAAATTATTAATTATCTTGACGCTGAACAAAAATATATTTTTAGAATAAAATTTATCGTAGCGGTGGATACTGCCGCGGTAGACGACACATGGATTATCCGTGACATACGTGATCTAGTTCGATTACACCACACTGGAAATATTGTCACGTTAAATAAAAATTCAAAACCAGGAATACTGACTGAAATTGATAGACCTTATTATGAACGAGCATATCCTGTGACGGCGATATATCCACTGAATGATAAAGCTAACGTCGATGACCTCCTGCCGATGAAAATTTCTAGCTTGAATTGTGTTGCTGAGCGAGTTACAGAATACTTCACAAACGTAAAATGAGGAAATGGTTTAACAGATTTAGACGTAAAAAATAAATGAGTGGGAAGAAACAGTTAAAGATACCGGAGCGTTTATCAAAGATGTTGCTGAACTGGAACAAAAAGTAAGATTTTCAATAAGAGTGAAGACATTAACCAGAGAGATTTTGTATAAATCGAAATATAAAAATTGGATCTTCGATAGAGATTATTGATCATAGCGCACACGCGTGGAGTTCCGACATAACAATATTTCAACGAAATCGAACTGTTAAATTTTATAACTGTGATACGTTTGATTTTACCAGAAATATTAGTAAGAATGACACTGTATCCGTGTGGCTGTTTCAAAGTTCAGATTCTGTGAACTATGATCAGTTTCTACGGCTTAATGGAGATATTTATCGTACAGAATCTCTCCACGACGACATTAAAGATCTTGCGTTGAAATACAAGTCCGATAATGATGTTATCGAACGATTATTCAGTAAATGATTTACCGTTCCGTCAGTCGCTGCCCACCCTGCTCAGAAGGAAAATTCAGGGAAACCAACACGTTTAGAATTTCTTGAAGATGTCCAAAGCAGTTGTATCGAATACGGACACTGCGGATTATGGAATACTAAATACGATTATAAAGATGTTATCTCGGTTGATATGGTTGCATGTTAACCTGAAAGTTTTCTTGGAGCGGGTGAGTGTTCTGAATTTCAAGCAATTTGGACATCCAACACACGAGATGACGAGAGTTGCGATAAATGGACTCTTGCCAGATTTTGACCTTATTTGCCTGTATCGAATCATTCGAGTTTGCTCCGAAAAACCTTCATCCGATTTTCGATGTTTTGTTTGGAAAACATTTTAGTGAACGCGGTTGGGCTCCAATAGTTTTATTACAATATATGCTTGATGCAAAAATATTGATATCGTTGGTTGGAAGTGAAGCAATTATATCGCATCGACCGCAGAAACAAGTTTGGTTACCACAATAGAAGAAATATTCCTCTGATGAAAATCCGGGCGATACCGATCTCGAGAATAAACTTGCAAAAGATCTTGGCAGAAAAATGATTGGTAAATTTACACAAGGAGGATCATATGATCATAAACGACATTGTACAAGATTAATTACAGACGATGCTGAACTCGATTTTAAAATTGCTGATACAATGGAGAGAAGCACATTTATAAGTCGAAGTAATGTTAACTTATCGGACGGAACTAAATTAGGTACAATTGTGAGCTACAGTGATGGCGACTCACTACAGTTTGCTTATTTAAGATCTTCGATGGTCGCGTACGTCTCGATAAACCTATCGATGATAAATAGATTTTCTGATACCGCGATTAGAGTCGGCGCAGATTAATTTCATATCAATAAGAAATACGCAGGATGTCTGAAACAATTACATATCGGCACTGATGCATCATGGGGTGAATTTAGAATAAACGAGAAAAACTTTCTTGGTTATTCTGAATCCGATGACGTTGAATCTAAGAAAATATATTATAAACATAAACAGATGTCAAAACTTTCGTCGGCTCCATCGGTATATGATCCTGTGACCAGGCATAAGACTGTATATCTCAATGGACCTGGAGGTTCTGGTAAAACAACACGTGCGATTGAATTATTTCGGAATTTTGATATGGTTGTTTTGACGCCCACACATAGACTCGCCAGAGAAATGAACGAACGAGGAGTTAAATCTTATGCTTATCACAGCTTCTTCCGATGGAAGGGAGATACATGGACTCCTGAGCGAATGGATGAGAAATATATCCTTAAGATTATTATCTGGGCTGAAACATGTACAGTGTCTGTGGTGGTATTAAAAATATTTCTTGATTGGTTGTTGAAGAAAAATACTGCTGTTATCATGTCTGGCGATCATAGTCAACCACCACCTTTTGTTGAATCATCTCCACACGAATGGCTCAAAAAGTTCGTTGATTATTATGAGGAGATAATTGATGATCATAGAGCTATTGATGAACTGCTGAAATAGTTTAAAACGTTAATCAGATTGCAGCCAGATACGATTCAATGTGAGATAATGCGTGAAGTAATTCCAGAGACTACGATGAATGATTTTTGGAATTCATGGAGGCCTGCTGATTTGATAGTTGCAAGTCGGAAGATAGTTCCTGGCACACTTCACGAACAATTATTTCTGTTACATAAAGAGAAGTTTTCAGATTTACCTGTGCCATTGTGTTATCGCCCAGCAGACACACGCAAACAAAGTATTGAAGTTGAGATTCCTGGAATTAATGAGAAACAAAAACTCGTTCTTAATGATATTGTTGTTGTTCCCGTGAGTGCTGTTGAGACCGCGTTAACGATGGATAAGGCTCCGTGGGCTCTAGGATATGCAATAACGATTCATTCATCACTAGGATTAACTATTTCTGGTACAAATATCTGGATTGTCCATGATTGGATCGAATGGTCAAATTTAGTTTATCTTGCGGTGTCGAGAGTCAGAAGAATGTCTCAGCTACGGAGGTTTATCATAGTCTGCACAATGATTCAGGAAACCACTGCTTGCAATTGTGATGATATAGTAAGGAAAGAATTGGCTGGTTATCAGCGATCTGACAAAAAAAGTAAGCGTGACTTTGATCTTCATATTCAGTTTATCATGACGCTGAAACGACAACAAAATAATCACTGCGCAAGCTGTAGCACAGTAATGTTGTGGCAGCATTAGAATAATAATCTAAGACAATTTGCCTTGGATAGAATTAATAGTAATCTGGGTCACACACGCGAAAATGTTATGCTGACCTGTCTTGAGTATAATCAACGTAGGGGTGCTGATGTCCTGCTTTCACAGAAGTGAAGGCGGCGGTAATTTTGTATTCTCATGAATTACTTGTAATTGCTCGCGTACAAATTTACGTTGAGGAGCGGATGAATCTAGTCTGTAGATTGCAGGTCTACCCGTGGCTCTTACCTTGCTGAAACTTTTATTTGTGGTTACGCTCCAGATTGGATCAGTTGCTCGTTTTTTACCCCCTTCAAGTTCACCATGTTCATATAAATATCTGACAGTCACATTACCTAGTACTGATTGTTTTGAGGAAGAGTCACGTCGTTGTACTGGTATGTGTTTGTTTTTCTTGTGATCGTGCTGATGGGTTTCATAGAAGTTGCACTAGTAATTTCATTATTTAACACAGCTATCACACTTGGTAGTATTGCAACTCATTCACGAGATCTCTTATCCCCATATTTAAGGTCAATGGATATTTCCTTCGCATACTGATATCCAAATAATCGCTCAGCAAGTGTTCGATTAAGTCGTTCAACGATTGCATGATCGCGATGAATTGCAGTGTGTCCTCGTCTGATTTTGACGTTATGTTTTTTCATCAGAGATGATACTACACCAAGAAATTATTTGCCATTATCAACCTGTAGTAGCTGTGGCCATTGTAGACCACCTTGTGGTCCGGATCCTCGTTGATAAATTCGTTCAAAAGCAGATGTAACTTCAGTTGCTGTTTTTGTTGATAGTGGTTCTGCTTATTTATATCTACTTGCAACGTCAATGACAGTTTACGCTTTTTTGCATGTGCGTGATTGACGTCTACGTGTTTTAATAGTGTCATGCGGTAAAAACAAAATATCTGCTTGATGAACTTCATTGGGAGCGCTGACATCAAAGTGTGCGTACTGAATTTGTTTAGGTGGTGGTAGATGAATTTGCCATATTGCCTGTCGTGCTAACCAATTTGCAGCAACAGAACGTGTGACATTCGACGCATCAGCAAGTTTAATAATCGCTGCTCTACCCCTCCAATATCCCCGTGGGCTAAATAAATCGATTCCATTATAAGAGTTATCTATGATTAATTACCGGCCCCTAGCACTAGTTTACCTTTCATCGCAGATCTTACCAGCAATTAGCTAGTGGCTGTCTGAGAGATTTATTTTTTACAGACTTTAACGTGTGTATCAACGTCACATCTGCAATATGCCGTTGTCGTAAATCCGGATTTGTATACACGACATCATCAATGTGGTACGCTTGATCAGTCGCATTTATTGGATACTCTCCAGGTCTTGGTTGGTCGCGTTCGTCAAGTCGGATATCAAGTCGGGTTGTAGGAAAACATTAATTGTATCCATGAAGATGTTTTTCTCCTGGGTATTTAGCCCATGGTGTCCCTGGTAAATTTCCCAGTGAAGCAGCGGTATCACCGCCTGTCATCGTACGAGACGAAATAAATCTGTATTTGCATGTACCACATTTTACACACGATTGTAAGCGCACGTTTTTTATTTGTTATTATTGTTGTTAATCCACTTGGGGGGGGGGTGCTTGACACGAAAGCAAGAGCCAATCAAGCTTCATGCGGCGCTACCAAATTATATCAGAGCAGTTACCATAGGTCCATCTGGGTCTGGTAAGACGTAGTTGTTGTTTAATCTGATAATGAGATGGCTCAAGTGGGATACGTTGTATTTAGTGGCACCATCTGTAGATGATCAGCGATGCTGCGATGTGCTTAAAGATTGTAATGAAGAAGAGAAGTCGTCGAATGAAGACGGTAATTATATTATTGATTTTATCACCGATATTGATGATTATTAATCATCTCGTAGTATACGATGATGTGATGCTGCACAAAACAATCAAATCCAGCTCGATACTTTCCCGAGGCTAGCACAAAAATACAGGCATGATTTATGTTACTCAGCGATATACACAAGTACCTAAAGAGACCAGAGATAACTGCAGTCTTCCGGTTGTCTTTAATGGAGTCGATACACATACTCTGCGAAACATCCATCAGACTTGGTGTTCAGGGGACATGGATATGATTAAATTCAGAAACTTCTTTTCAAAAGCGCATGCTACCCTATACGGATTTATCACGATCAAGTTACATGATCCTCTGTCGCGATATCATATAGGTCTCGATAAAACTTTTTGGTTGAGATGCACAACAGCAGGGAGGGCGACGACAAACATTGAGGGCACGGGTGGATAAACGAGCTCGCATAAAATTCGTAAACACAAACGTCAAAAGATAAAATAACAAAATGAGCTAACATAATTTGAGAAGTCTCGGTCAGTCAGAGGCATCGGTTTGACGTTATTGACCTTGTATTTTCATTTTTGTTGGAAGATTTATTTTCGTGAAATAACCCTCCTAAAAAGTTGTAGGATTCGCCCTCCCTACTGCTTAAGTAGTGGCAAAAGCCACTAGTTAAATATATAGTTTCTGGTACCACATGATGAAACATATCCTGTCTTAACGTAGAAAGAGAAAATGTTCTATTTATTATATGGTTTGTTTTCATAGACGTCACAATTGTGTACGCAAATACCCACAATGCAACGCGCGTGCACCTTGTGCCGCCATTTTTATTCCCTAGCAAACATTTGTCAACATCAATCACCACGTGTATTCAAGATAACAATCTGATTGAAGTGTCCATAAGGGTATTTACTTCATCGAAATTATACATAGATTATACTTGAATTTAAGTGCCGCTATAGCACGAAAGACAAAGTGAAGTTCCCTGGCTTATATCAAAGGACGGAATAGAGAGGTTGAACCGAATCATGCATACTGGTATCAGAATAGAAATCAAGTCATTTTTGACAAACAGACAATATTACGATTTAAGAAAGAATATTTGTTATGATGTACCCAAGATTTTCATCTGGAAAGAGTATTTCAGGAGAATGATCTTCGGCATACAATATCAGTCACGGAATTAAAATTTCATAGCATGTGTATTATGACAGAACTTTAATGTACAAATACTTTTCGCGAAAACAAGTATTTTTGCCAAAGACAGTTGACAAAGTTTAATTTAAGCACAGTGAAATATTGTATTTGTGGTGGAGGTGATTGACAGAGAATGATAAAGAATGAAATTGAGAATTGTTCAAAGACATTTCATCTTCGGTGTATTTAAATGAAAGCTGTGCCTAACGGAACATGACTTTGTATGGAATGTAAAAAACCAATTACCCTTGAAATGCTTTTAGAAATATGAAATTATATATAAACGACTGGCTTTTAACTTGGGTGATAAACAATCAATGATTTCAGCGCATAAAAATTTAACATTATTAAGTTTCCACTTGTTTGTGTATCCATTTGATTATGCGTCTGTTTATTGATGGATATATTTGTTTATGAAAGAATAACAAAGACGGTTGAAATTTCAATGTTTTATTTGAAGAAAAAAGAGGAAACGTCACGCATTCGGCCTCGTGCGGTTGACATGCACAACAGATGTCCTTACGCATAGAATTATACGTGCCTTAATAATTATATGGGAAGAACAACGCTGTTGGGTGTCGTTTTGCATGGCTAGGTAAACAAAATGGCGGATATGGAAGTGCACACATTTTGTGACGTCACGTGAAAGCAACGGATACAAAATTTGCTCCAGAATCGAAGTTTAGAAGATTAAACTCACTCTTCGGCACAACACTCTAACCCCCACCCTAGGTCTACAATGTATGTCATCAACCCTGATATTTATACCCCAAAACATAAATGATGTTTTACATTATTGGACTAACAATTGTCCCATTTTCATAAATTCACCTCACTTGCATAGCATGATCTTACAAATATACTTGACTTAAGAAATTATCATTGGGTTGACCTAATCTATCGCAGAAAATTACGTGTTTTGTTATTTTGTATATTAGCTGCCCCTGTTTGAAAATAATTCAAGTCTAATTCAGCAATGCATCTCAGCGAGTTTGTAGTCGTTGCCAAGGCACTAAGAGGCAATAACTTCTTAGAGACACGAACGGCGTCTGGTCAAATTTCTTTCTCAAAGATTAATTTCCATATCTGTAAGGTAAGGCAGTTTCTATTTCAGCTCACAAAGTACTGGTTTTTTGCTGCAGGTATAACTTGTGTGGGTACACACAATCAAGCGTCGCATGGCATGATGGGAAATCTTATTGTAATGAGAAAAACCCATGGACTGTAAGTTTCATTTCGTATAAGCTAATTTTCGTTTCGCTATAGCTTATGTTTGATTTTAAATGTTAGAGGACTTTGTAGTGCCATCTAGCGTTTTAGGTTTTTTTCACGTGAGTCCAAGAGTTGGATATAAATACGTGCCAACTGTGGCTGCAATCGTGGTGTGTTATGAAACTGTATCGTTTGAAGAGGTCCCCTTGCAAATGAAGCAGTATAACCACCCCGTCGAAGCAAGCACTTTGGTCGTAGTTCGTCTAACAGGAAAGGGCCAAGCCAGGGAATCTAAGAAATGTGGGAACAAGGTCTTTCGTCGACCAGAATACAGGCTCTACAAGGCTCATCCAAGAAGCACGAAAACCCTTGAATCATGAAAATGCGATAGTATAAATTTTAACCGAAGAACTCTCTTTCCTCATCTTTTCGCAACGTTCGTCTCTCACTCTATATCGTTCTTCAGAGAGTAATGACGCGCGACCACGATCTTGTCGACAACACAGTCTGCCACCCAGAAGGACGACCCGGTGGACGAATCAGATACTTACTCGACGACATAGTTGGCGACCCAGTGGACGACCCAGTCAGCAACCCAGTCGACAACTCAGCGACTCAGTTGGAGACTAGAGGACGACGCAGTCGGCGACCTAGGAGGACGACTAAGAGACTCAGTACATGACCCAGTCGGCGACAAGAAGTCAGGAATTAGACGGCATACCGCTGGGGACGAAATATGTCGCACTCTGGAGCGACAGTCCTCAGACAGATACAGCTGGGTATCACTCCAAATACAAAGACCTGTCCTAAATAACCCGAGATAGCGAGACTCGTGGTATTGTATTTGAGGGAGTTCCGCTACAAATTGGTCGGCAATGGTGGGATAGGTCGTGGAGTAGAAGACATAATCAAGATGGCTTACGGAGGGTCAAACTTCGGCGACTGGAAGCTGTAAAGACAGCAATTCCTTTCGAAGAAGAGTTTCGGCGCCTAACTAAGGAATGAAAAGATTTTGGAGAAAAGACTAACTACGAGGAAGGGTACTATGTAAAGGAGTGCGGAAACGAACAGGAAGGCAGGGGAGTTGTAGAGAGAATGACAGGCGATGTCGACACTCTCTGAGTCGCCGAAGATCAAGAAGATAGCTGATACCATATCAACAAGGGATGCAGTACAGGCAGCGTTTACAGACAGATCGAGGCCTGAAAGCAGTCGAGCCGTTTCAGAAGGAAGCGGTGCGGAGACTTTTTTACGCGCAGAACTTTGAAAAGGCTGGTCGTTACTCCGATGTCGTACAACGGAACGGTACCCTTGATGGATTTTATCGTCCACTTCGAGATGTGTTCAACCCAATATTCATGGACAGAAAAAGAAAAAAGAACTGCAGCTGCTGACATTACCTGAGAAGAAGTCTTACGCTGAATTAGCTGAGGATCTGAATCAGAGATTCGCACCACAGAACCAGACCGAGTAAAACAGAGTTTAGCTAAGAAGTAGAGTTCTCAAGATAATGGAAGCGTTACTAGAGTTGGCGTAGGCTATACGGCGGCTTGCGACTTTAGTTTACCCAGTGGCTAGCCATAATTTGGTCAACATGCTCGCAAAGGAACAGTTTATTGATACCCTTGACGATTATGACATGTACTTAAAGGTGCAACAGATGAGACCAGCTACGATTAACGATACCGTACAGATAAATGTCGAATTAGATGCATTTGCTAGAGCTAAGCTACAACGATAGGGACGGAAAAGGCATATCCAGGGCGTGTGGACACAAGAAGAAGAACAAGACCAAGCAATCATAGAGGTGAGAGAGCAGAATTTGGAGCTGACGAGATTGGTCACTGAACTTAAGACTGAAGGAAGAAGTACCAATCATTGAAAGGCAAAGACACATGAGGAACAAAGCGACTTATCGACTTGGAGACCAATCGTTGGATGCTGACGTCGGGTCATATGTAGCAGGCACCATTGAAGGGACTGGTGTCGATCTCCTGATTGATACGGGTACTACCGTAACTATTCTATCTTGAGAAATGTATTGGAGAACCAAACCGGTGAAAAGGCCAAATCTGACTCCTGTAAGAGGGAATTCAGTCTCGCAGGCGGTAGATCTATGTAGCTCGACGGGTAGGGACATTTCGAAATAAGCCTACCATAGATTCGTCGACGACATAAAATGTTGATTGGTGACATCCCAGCAGAGGTAATTCTTGGATTGGATTTTCTGAAGTTTAACTCGTGTCGACGCATGTTAATAAGAGTCGCCTTTCCATTGCAAGGAGAATCTACCTTGTACGTTTAAAGGACAAGTAGGATGCTCCAGAAAAATTGTCGCTGAAACACTGGACGTTCCAGTGATGCAAGAAATGATCACTTCCGGAAAATTTGACAAGCTGTCGTCTTCAGCAGTGCCTGCAATTGGAATGGTGGAGCAGTATCAGAAGTTTGGAGTACGCCACGACATCCTAGTCTCGAGGATGCTGGTCAGAGTCGGGGAAGGGAATCTGCCAGAACGGATGCTAAATGAAACTGCAGATAACCAGACGCTCTATGCTGGGACAACCATTGATGTCGTAAAAGTAGTAGGAGAAGTCGTCGACGTAGATGGGCGTGCGACCGTTCATTGTCTTCAAAATAAGAAGTCTCACCATCGAGTACCGACTCATTTGGAAGAACTGACTCAGGGATTAAAAGAATCACTCTCGGAAGAACAGGCAAGAAAGGTAGATAAGTTTATGTGCGACTATCAGTCACTCATTGCTGTATCTGATACTGATCTTGGCAGGACTATAAAGGAGCGACACAAAATTGAAACCGGGAGCTTGAGACCAATAAAACTACCCCAGAGAAGGGTCCCGATTCACGCCAGGCAAGAAATTTAGAAGCATGTGAGCGACATGATGGACAAAAGGATAATTTCACCATCTTCCGGTCCATGGACATCGACAGTGTTTTCAGTAAAGAAAAAGGACGGCACTACAAGGTTCTGTGTCGACTACCGTGCCTTGAACGAAGTGACTGCGAAAGACGCATACCCTCTATAGCGGATCGACGGGTCCCTTGATTCGCTATCAGTAGTAACTTGGTCATCGACCTTAGACCTCATGAGTGGATACTGGCAGGTAAGAATGGAGGCAGAGGATCGGTCGAATACGGCATTCGCAGTTAGGCAAGGTTTATATGAGTTCAATGCTATGCCGTTCGGACTATTTAATGCATCTGGGACCTTCGAAAGACTGATGGAGACAGTTCTGACGTGGCGGCAATGGCATGTATGTTTGGTGTACCTCGACGACATGATAATCTTTGGACGCACGTCCAAAGAGGAGGAGGATAGCCTGCGACAGGTCTTTGACATGTTTCAGGAAGCAGGTCTGAAGCTCATGTCCAAGAAAAGTCGTTTGTTTGCCAAAGAAGTCAAGTACTTGAGACAAATTGTATCGAAGGAGGGGATAAGTGCGGATCCAGAGAAGGTATCTGCCATGGTCCACTGCAGAAATCCAACGTCGCAGCTTCCTAGGACTATGCTCATACTTTCGCCGATTCATAAAGGGATTTGCCGATATTGCAGCTGGTTTACACAAACTGACAGGAAGATAAAAACCCTTTCTAAGGGCTGAGAATTTTCAGTCTGCTTTTTGAAGAGGCCATTAATGATGATCCCTGTTTTAGCGTTCCCAGACCCTTGAGACCCTTCATTCTTGACACAGTCGCAAGCTACAGTAGACTTGGAACCGTCCTGTTGCAGGTTCACAACGAATGCAAGAGGGTAGAAGCATATGCTGGCCGATCGCTAAAGAAAACTGAGAGAAGATACTGTGTGACAAGAAAAGAGCCATTGGTGTTCCTGTTCTTGGTGAAAGTTTTTAAGTATTACCTGTATGGAAGACTTTTCTTGATTAGGACAGACCATAGCTCCGTGTGGTGATTACTGCGTTTCAAGAAGTCTGAAGGACCACTCGCAAGATGGATCGAAGTCCTGTCGCATTATCATTTGGAGATTCAACACATTCCAGGAAAATTGCATCTTAACGCTGACACCTTTTCCAGAGGTCCATGTAGGCAATGAGGTTTTCAAGAAGAGACACAAACCGAGACGGAAGAAACGAAAGTAAGCAGTGATGATCCGGAGACAGACTAGGGAATGAGTCTTACGACAGATAGGCCAGTAGCTGCGATGCAGACGTCCTGTGGTAGCGACGATTTCACAGAGGCTCAGAAATCCAGCCAGGATGTCGAAATGGTAATGATCTGGGTTGAAAGCAAGGAACGACCATCGTGGAAAGAGGTTGCCAGATATGGCGTGTTGGTGAAAAGCCTCCGGAGTCATTGTGACCAGCTAGGGGTAAAGAAATCCATACTCTGTCACAGGTGGGAGTCGCACGATGGTGGTGAAATTCACAGACAAGCTATTGTTCCACGAGAAAGGAGACATGATGTTCTTCGTATGGCTCACGATTCACGTTGGAGGACACCTTGGCATCAAGAACACTTTAGAGAAGATCAGAAAATGGTATTACTGGGTCGGACGTCAGAAAAATGTGCGACTGTGGTGCCAGAGATGTGAGGCCTGTGGAAAGCGGCAGTCACCAGGACAGAAAAGGCGAGCTCCAAAGCAGCTGATTGCTACACGGGTTCGGACCGAGGCAGTGTATAGCTGCCGATATTGTAGGGCCACTTCAGAAGACCGAAATCGGAAAAGTTTACATTCTCGTGATCGTTGACTACTATACCAAATGGATATATATTCCCAATACCTTACCATGAAGCTACAGTAGTCACAAAACTGATAGGAGAGGAAGTAGTCGCACGTTGGGTGTGCAAAGTCAGATTCACACAGACAAAGGCCGACAGATCGAGAGTGAACTCTTTTATGAAATTTGTCGACTCCTTGGGATTGAAAAAACAAGGACGAGTCCGTACCACGCACATGGAGATGGCATGGTGGAAATGATGGCAAGAACAATAGACAGCATGTTATCTGCTTTCGTCGTAGAACGACAAAGGGACTGGGAAGAAAACCTCACGTACCTAGCGATGGCATACCGCTTTGCAGTGCATGAAACCTGAGTTTTTCTCCAAATTTCATAATGTTGCGATGGGAGGCCGAATTGCAATCAGACGTTGTGTTTGGAAAACCACCCACAACGTTACAGCAGTTCGTTAGCATCGATAAGAAGATTAGAAATTCCCCATCGTTTCGCCAGAGAGAACTTGCAATGCAACATGCGGCGACAGAAGCGCAACTAAAATAGCTGGACCAGATGGGAGAGTTTTAATACAAGCGACCTTGTCTGGTTGTTCTCGCCAAAAGAAAAAAGGGGATTTAGCCGAAATTACTGACACGGAGATATGTGCTATAGGAAGTCCTTGACAGGATGAGTGACATCAATTATAGAGTTAAATGCGGTAGCCTTTCGTAGTGCACGTGGATCGCATGAACATGGTTTTACTAGGGACGTAATGAAGTCGCTGACGGGGAGAGGGAATTGGATTTGAAAAAGGAGGAAAGTATTGATAAAATTCAAGGGAACGATGACCTCGATGTTGCCAGTCTTGTTGCGCCTTACCCCATCGACACCATGACAGAAATACTGTCAGTGAACGACAGCAACAATGTAGAGTCAGGAACAGCTGGCGATGAGCAACCCAGGAGACAGTGAAACCACCCAAGAGGCTGGATAAATTCTATGTTGAACTTTTATAATCCGGAATAGTGAATAAGTGCCATTATGGCTGGAAGAAAATACTGGGAAATAGTGACTGTAATCCGAACAGAACAACGACTCTTTTGTGACTATTGCAGATCCTTTTTTCTTTCTTTTTTAAATTTAACCGTGATTTATGCGATTTGTATCTTTTGTATCTATTGGTATGTGCGTGAAAGCGCATAGTAGTGGAGGCGTGAGTTGTGTATTGAGAAAAATCCATGGATAGTAATTTTCGTTTCGTATAAGCTAAGTTTCATTTCGCTAAAGTTTATGTTTGATTTTAATTGCTAGTGGGCTTTGTAGTGCCATCTATCATTTTTGCTTTCGGTCACGTGATGTCACATGCTGGATGTGTATATATATATATATATATATATATATATATATATATATATATATATATATATATATATATATCTGTGTGTGTGTGAGTGGGGGGGTGTGTGTGTGCCAACTGTGTCTGCAATGGTGGTGTGCTATGAAGTGGTATTGTGTGAAGACGTCCCCTTGCAAGTGAAGCAGTATAACCACCCCGCCGGAGCAAGCACGCTTGGTCGTAGTTCATCGAACAGGAAAGAGCCAGGAAGGGAAATCTAAAATGTGTAGGGACAAGCTCTATCGTCGACCGGAATACAGGCACTACTAGGCTCGTCCAAGAATTGCGAAAATCTTGGAATTACGACCTTGCTATAATATACAATTTAACTGAAGAGCTATCTTCTCTCATCATTTCGCACTGCTTGTCTCTCTGCCGATCTGGGCGAGTAAAGACGCGCGCCCACGACCTTGCCGACAACACAGTCTGCGACCCAGAAGGACGACCCGGTGGACGACCCAGCGACTTCCTCGACGACACAGTCGGTAACCCAGTCAACGGCCCAGTCGACGACCCAGTCAGGGACCCAGTAGACGACTCAAAAACGCAATCGACGACACAGTGGCGACCAGAGGAAGACGTAATCGGCGACCTTGGATGCCGACTCAGCGACTCAGTCGACGACCCAGTATGCGACAAGAAGCCAGGAATATGTCTGTATCCCGCTAGGGTAGAAAGCTATCGCACTCTGGATCGCCAATCTTCAGACAGATACAGTGGGGTATCACTTCAAGTACAAAGACTTATCCTAAAGATAGCGAGACTCGGGATAGTATAGCCGAGGGAGTTCCGCTACATTAGATTTTCACATGCAAAAAATTACCTTGATTTATTCGAACATTGGTGATTGATGATTTCTACGGAAATTTTTAAATAACTTAAAATCCATAAGTGGGCAAATAAACATAAGAAAAAAAGAAACAAAAGCAAAAAACAACAGCAAAAAAAAAAAAACACGAGAGTTCACGTATTTGAAATTGAACAACATCCACGTTTCTCAAATAACAGAAAATTAAATAATGTGTGAAAACAAGTAAAATGAAGCAAGATCGATCATTACTCGAAGTATCCAAATATCTAGACCCTACAAATTTTGAAACATAATATTTCTAAAAAAGTGATATAATTTTCAATAGTATATACATTTCTGGGCACCACTTGTGTTTTAGAAAACAGACAATTAAAAATATTCTGGAATTCAGTATATGATGATTTCTTCCTTTTAACTACTGGGTGTCAAAACCATCTCTAATAATTTTCAGTGATAACAAGACTTTCGCAGTAACTAACATGGTGGTCATATTGGATGTTGACATGGTACCATTTTCTTTTAGAACCAGAACGCATCACATAATTTATTCTGGCAGAGACCCCATGTTGACATGGTCGCATGTTTAGAAGAAGAAATAATAACAAAATTTTCTAGATGGCTACCATGGTGGCATTATTTGGTGTTGGATTGGCACCGTTCCCATTAAGGACCACCAGACATCTTGAGATGTCTTCACATGAAACAACTATGTTCATATGACAATCCGTCGAGAAATAGTGAAACAACATTGTCAAGATAGTTGCTGTGATAGACAAATTAGATGTGCTAGACAAATCATTTTCTTTCAGGACCAATTAGACATGATAAGAAGTTTAAAGCTGGCCAGGTGGTGGCCATGATGTATATCAGGTCAACACTAGTTTCATTTAGCACCAACTAGAGATCATAAGAATCATATTAGTAAAACGCAATGTTGTAATGATCTTGCACTACCAGGAGTAGCGATAAGATTTTCACGCTGACCATAGTGGGTGTTAAGCAGCACCATTTTTAAATTACAACTAGCTAGACGTCATAAGAAGTCTTCTGGTGGATACTACACATGAATATGATGCCCTGTTCAGTAGGAGTAGCGATGACAAGATTGCCAAAGTGGCTGCAGTAGCCGCATTATTGGAAGTCGGATTTGCACCGCCTTGAAGTAGAATAAACTTGACATCATGACAAGTCTTGAAGTAAAACTTAAGTTTGATGACTCTTCATTCAAGTCGAGCAATAACAACATTTTTGAAATGCTCATTGTCTTGGCTTTATGGGATGTCTGAGCAACACCAATTTAATTTAGAGCAAACTAGACAATGAGTTTGAATGAATGTACAGAGTTTTATAGCAATGTTCAGAGTAGTTTAGGAGGATTAACGATAATACACTGTTGCTAAGAGATGATGGACAACAGGCAATCCCATATATTCTACTAGTCATAGAGGTCAAGCAGTGCAAGCTGTGCCCATATATATTCATTTTGCTTTGTTTGTTTGTTAGGTTTTTATTTATTATATTTCATTATAAACTATGAATAATTGTATTTTGGACTTGACCTTGTCCGGAATAAGTTCATTTTCTATCTGACCTCAATAAGTGATTTTCTAATTCTGTAAACAACTAACACATATCTAATTTTTCTTTTATCCATGAGTATGGGGTAAATATTAGGATTATTACTTCTACCTGAGTCAAGGACATTGTGTTTACCATGTTCTTTATTACAATGTTAGTAATAGACTTTCTAATTATAACTAAGATTTTATCTTGTAAACATTGGGAAGCTTCCAGAATGAAATTTTCTATTAGGGTATAGATATTTGTTTTAAAGACTATTAATTCTGGACCTGAGGTTAAGTAAGGGATCATATAATCTTGATATTTTATTCTAGAAATAATAATTCCTTCGTGCTAAGATCTTGAAGCAGGATGATTATTGTGTCCAGTATTTCATTTGGGAATTTCGTTATTATTTATTCACTGGAAATACAAAGTGTTCGTTATCTAAAATTATATTCTTGGAATTGGGAATTATAGGGAAATTCAAATAAGGCTATATTCTTGGATTGCATTATTGTGATTCAACAAAGATTGTTGGTGCATCGCAACAGCAAGGGCCAACACAAGCACATCAACTCTTCCAGCGTTGGATTTATGTTGGAATATCACCAAAGTATATTCGGAACTTTAACCATTAGGACTTATGTTAGTAATTATATGATTATTTGGGATTTAATTCCTAATACCGTAAGTTATTGTTCAATTTTTCACTTTGCATTCTATGGAAGTAAAAATGTGTTGAAGTTTACAAAGCTTGTTGTTTCTTTCTTTTTCCTATTACTTATTTTAAGACCATACAGTCGTAATACCAAGTCCAAAATGAGTAGAGTAAGGTATGATTGACTCTGAAGATTACTGAACAATGGGTCTCAATAACTTTTGGCCTTTTTGTCCAAATAATGGATAGTCCTCTTCCTTGTTTCAATTACATGATATCCACGAGGCTTGGTCCATGAGTGTTGCTGTAACTAACTAATGTTTGTTCGAAGTTATTCGAGCATTTGATCATGCTATCAACAGGCTTCTCCCTTTCTATAGATGTACACTCCTTCCACAAAGCCTGGTAAGTGCAGATGGCAAAGAACTCACGTTATTTGGTGGAACAATTGTTTTTTCTTTTAATAGTTAGTGACCTTGACATTGCACCTACTGTCACCAACGAATCCAAGTCCAAGCCATTCACAAATTTTGCTCATGTATAAGGTGTTGAACTAACGCACAACAACCATTTTTAAAATCCCAAACAGTGACCCTGACATTTGACTTTTTTACATTTATGCATCGTTAATTAGTTCTTTGTAGGTGATGAGATTTCATTTCTGACCCACTTTTGTGACGATGGCGTAGCACTCATTACGATGCACTGACTTCTAAGTTGCATGATTCAAGATATAAAGAGCGCTTTCCGTTTAACTTAAAGTTAGAATAGAAACGTCCAATGCCTTGATACATGTCTAAACTTATTTTTTGTTTCCCTCTTTATTTGTCTCCCAGTGTACTCCGTAGCTTAATAAGCAAATAGATGGAGGACTTAAATTAGGGCAATTCCTAGAAGCTATTTATCATTGTTGTAACTGGAGGAATGAGACAATAAATCACAGCATTTACCGCATTTGTTATTTAAATAACGGAATGATGCCCGCCAATACTTAATGTGATTTCCGTTGTTTTTGTTTCTTTAAAAGCAGAATTCCTAAAATAAAAGTTAATCTCATTAAACTTATTATAATTTGCGAAGTACATACATTTTGTATGGATACTTTGCTCAGAAACGTATCTTTCATCTCACGCAAAACATGTTTGTGGGCGAGTCAAAGAATATTTACGTCTAGATACATGTACCATTCTCTCTCAAGCGGTAAATTGAATGCGGTTTCTCGATAAATGTTTTTTGTATAAGAGTGCTTGTTGTGCTGATTATTTATTTGTCATAGGTTCACTTTAATGCCCATACTATATCCAAAACCTTATTTGTGCTTTGACTGATGCCAACAATGGAGGTCGGAATCACATTTTCTCTTTATGTTCGTTGTTGAATCGAAAGGCAAATTCAGACCCGAAATCATTCATAGACAGAAAAATGTATTATATAAGTGAATGTAATATACCTTTGATCAAAGAAAGCAACTCTTATATCAGTATACCTGTTTCTGTTTTCTTTGAGGATCTTCTTTTCACGACGACGAGAATGCCTACGACTGCAGCAATCAGCATCACTGCTGCTCCTATGCCCCCAGCAACTGCTGCAACCGTGTCGTGATCTTGAGGCTGTACTGCAGCTAGAATTATAATCATCGAAATAAGCAAGACGCTTAAGTGGGTATGATATCACTCACCTGACCGACATTTTTTAAGAGTCAAATGGAAGAGCACTTTGCAAAAATACCCCGATTAAAAGTATGAAATACGTTTAAAATATGCCTTGCAATTCCGTTGAACAACAAACAAAAGTTGCTTCAGTGTTGCTCTGATAATGTGTATACTGCTACGACTTAAACTATATAACAGAAAGAGTCTAAACAAACAAGTTAGTAAAATCAATACATATTGTATTTGTCAAAGTTATAAAGTGAAAATTTAAAAGTCATGTATGGTATAGTGAATTAAATGCCAAATAATCCTAACGTCCTATCACAAGCCACAAGTAACAATATTGAATCATTATAATGAATTCCAAAAGCCTTGAATGTCCTGCAGTACCATAATGATACAATCCAAAATAATGTTAATGAGATCTTAATAATATTAAAATAGTGGCTAAGTCAAATCCAATATATACAAATATAACTTGACCAAGAAAAATACAATGTTCAATAAACAAACCTAGTTTAACTCGCAAATAACGTCAGGTCCTAAACTCATATTAAAATAAGCAATTTGTTTACTTCTTAGTGTCATGACAGAAAAAGGTAGGCAATAATGCTATAACTATATATTACTAAAAATAATTAAGTACACAATATTGATAGAAATAGCACCTCCCATCATAAATAAAACGCCAAAAAGTTACATAAAAAAATGTCTCATAAATGACACAGAATGAAGCAATATGGTATTATTATACACGAGAAAGTTCATATTGTCCTTTATGTGCCTAATGTCATTGTTGTTCCTGCAACACCAGACTTCATCTTAACAATCTCTGATATTTTGTTTTTCATTTTGTTAATGTGAGTGGGTTGTGATTACAACATGTAATAATTGGAGAAGGAGCTAAACTAATATACACTTCAAAATGTTGCAAAAGAGAGTATCAAAGCCTATATTTCCTTCTCGATTGTGGAATAATTTCGCCGGTGCTTGTTTAATTTCGTAGACCAATCGCACACTGTATGATTCTGACCTATCTTAACTTCTTGAATCAATAATCCATCAACCCCAACCTCACTTGTATCAACAAAAATTTGAAATAATTGGTTGAAATTTGGAGATGAAAGACGTGATGGACTCGTCAGTATGATTTTTAATTTATCAGAAGTTTCCTGGCATTTTCAGAAACATGAACCTTGGATTTCTTACTCAACAAATTTGTCAGTGGCTGTTCAATAATAGAAACATTTGAACAAAATTTCCGATAATATCGAGCCATACCCAAAATTCTTATCAGTTGGATTTTGTTAACAGGTACTGCCAGTTCAAAGATAACACTGGCTTTAATATCTACAGTATGCCCTAAAATGTGACACAAAACAAAACAAATACTTATGCCTACATTAACTGTAAGGCTCGCATTACCTGCCAAGGTATCGTTGTAGATGATGATGTCATCGATGTATGAATTACAATAACATAGACAAGATGTCGTCATGTTCATTAAACTCTGGAATGGACAAATTTTTTAAATACCAAAATGAATCGATTTATACCGATAAAGTCCAAGTGGAGTTGCAAATGCCGAAAATTCCTTTGCTCTTTCCGTGAGTAGAATTTGCCAGATTCCATTAAAAATGTTACACATAGTGACATGTTTATATTTCAAATTTTGTCAATGCAATCATCTATATTCAGCAATGGAAATGAATCTCTTTTGGTTACACTGTTGACTGTTCTGTAGTCAGTATGCGTATTAAATGTATTGTTTGGTCTACTGACAAGAATATATGGTGAGTTCCAATTACCTTTCTTGGTTCTATAAAATCATCCTCCAGTAAATACTGAAATTTTCTTTTCAAACATTCTTTATAAGGAGGATTCATCCTAGAAGGATGCAGTTTAACATGCATAAAATCTACAATGTCAACATCATGATATACTTGTTGTGTGTTGGAACATCAGAAAACAAGTGCTCATATTCACATAATAGTTGCTACAATACACTTCTTTTCTTTGTTTGTCGATGCGAACGTTTTTTGACCAGATTGTTTAATATTTCTAAATTCCGAAGAAGTGTTAAACCTAAAAAGTCACTATAGTTAGATTGCATGTAATCGTGTACATCCTAACAAGTGTGGGACATGTACACCTAAATTAATTGATTGATTAATTATGCTATCTCGATGACTATACTCTTTTGACATATATATCAAAATGTTGTTTCTGTGTTTGCCTCTCAGGAAAGTTAATGATGAAATTAAGTAATCTGCTATCTTTTCAGTTTTATAAGGCCATAAAACATAGCTCGAAGAGGTATGGGCAAGATTGCCAGAACTCTCACCAGACTAAAAACTCGTTTCCGTTGTATTTACGTTATTCCTTAATTTCATTTTTGACTGAGTGAATTGCATATTAATTCTTGATACATCGCAAATGTTGGCAACTTATATTTGAAACCAGAGACATAGGTAGATTAATCTAGGAATCTACAATTGCAATGTTCCAAAATCCAGGCCAAAGACAAAACCCAATTATGCTTGAATTGATTCCCGAATAGCAATCAACAGCACATGAACATCCTCATTCCAATCTTTTCCGGCATCAAAGTAATATGACCAAATCATATTCTTCAAACTTTGATGAAATGTTTTACAAAGTGGCTTAACTTTCAGAATGATAGGCAAAAGATTTAAACTGATGGATGTCTAATTCATGTATAATTTGTTGGAAAATTCCAGACATACATTTTCAGCCTTGATCAGACTAGACAGGTTTGATAATGCGTATAAATGAAAAACACGGTATCAAAGCTTTTTCTGTCGTTTTTGTTTTAATATTTATCAAATGAATTGTCTCTGGACGTCTTTTGGACGCACCCACTATGGTTAACAAATATAAGTTGCCCGACTTGGTGTTAGGTATGGGAACAACACAGTCTACGATTATGCTGTTCGATGGGTCTTCAGATGTAGAAATATTATGTAAATGAGTCCTAATTATCTTCTGCTAAGGATTTCGTAACATTTGATAAGTTCTTCAGTGTTTCGAAACATCACCTGTGCCTATCGACCAATACAAATGATTCAAGATCTTTTGATAAATCGCACTGATTCCTAAATTACCAGCCGAGGGATTTTCATGGGCTACACTAAGAAATTTGCAGTGGAAATGATTTCCGAACAACAGCTTGATAGCTTACTAACCACTCGTCACCAGCGGGTTTTATTTTCTTATACGACCCCATTTTTCAAAAAGTAACAAATTGGTACTGGTGTGGCTTCCGTTTTTTCTAATACCCCGTTGAAATAAAGATGATATCGAGGGATCTTGTTCGACATAGAATGATTGCCTTGTATCGCCTTGATCAGAATTGGGATAATCAGTGGCAAAAGAGGATAAATTGAATGATCTACTCTAACTTAACGATGCTTTTGTCATCAAAGGAAAAATGTCCTGATCAACATCATTCAAAACAACACTTATAGAGATAGTTCTAGCAACTACCTAAGCAGGATACAGATCGGGGTTTTTATTTTCAATAGGATCAACTATTTGATCCAAATAAGGGCTGCTAATTACAAGTGGATTAGCCACGACTTCTCTGCAGCTAGGTCATTACCGAGTTATACATGAATACCCTCAATAGAAAACTAAGTTCTGCTAAAACTGTCACAAGTCCGATGCTAAGTCTGATGTCAAATTGACACATTGGAGATTACTATTAACAACAACTACACGCTTCTCCCTCAATGGGAACACTTTCACTAGAAGAAAACGTCTCAGTCACAGGTAAAGTACCTTATAAAAAAACTTCAGAGTAACTCCTGTGTCCCTTAATATTTGAATAGGGAGAATATTCAATAAGTGATGTAGAACTCTTAGAAATTAACGGTTTATAATTCTTGAAAATAGAACAGAATGCTATTTGTTTGAAATAAGCAATGCATTGCTTTCAACACAATACTGTACCAATGACCTATTAAAAATAGGAGCATTTAGAATAGGTCCGTCCTTACTATTTGCTTAGTTTTGAACCTTTGAAAACCAGAAATGATGTGCCCTTTCTTTTCAAAGTAAGTGCACCTAGGAAGATGTAATGATATATGATCAGTATTTACAGGTGTTTGATTTCTGAAATATGTGCCAGTTTGACATTTCGAAGTACTTTTGTGAGACTGAGATGGTTTGTTTATCAAAAGTCCATAGCGTCAAGACTACTGACAAATGAATCAAGGAATAATTATTAGCTGTACGAGGAGCATTTTCCAAACATTTCCACTTTTTTCCATCAAGATAGGTCTTGAGATCACTATTGATGTTATTATTTCAACATTCCAAATAGCATGAGCTGTCTGAGGTCATCATAATCTTTATCAATCTTCTCTGCCTGATCACCACCTATCGGATAATTGTTCTTTTTCGCTTGTAAATTCGACATAGGTTTGTCCAGTTTATTATTTTTACAAATGATAAGCCCTTATCGATTTGTCTCAAGGAAAAAATCAAATCCGTTCAAGATATATCCCCTATTCGTATCATGCTCGGCAATCTATTATGCTGTTATTGAAGTTTATTTATCAATCCAACAAGTACACTTTGCAAATTGCAATGCTATCTTGGTCATTTGGAACTTTCAGCTCTACTTCCTTTTTCCTGACATAGGGATACTAAATGAATATTTCTGTTAACAGCAAACTCTGAGATTGTTTGTAAAGGGGTGGGTGTTATGTGCTCTGCCTGCCAGTTCTAATTATTTTAATCAATATTACGTTTCCCTTTATTCACTTCTCAATCTATCTCTGCATTCCCCCCTCCTCATTTGGCTGTTTCGCTTCTCTTGTATTGTTCTTTTTATCGCTACCGCTCCCTTTCATCTCCCTGTATTTGCATTTCTCTCTCTTCTCTCTTTCCCTCTGAATTTGTCTCTCATTTGTCTCTTTTTGCAGGTTTATATACCTCTCTCTTCTCTCTGCATCCGCCTCTCTTCTCTTTGCATTTGTATTTCTTTCTTCTTGCTCTTGCTGTAATTGCATCTGCTTCTCCTGTAAGCCTTTCTGAACCTGTGTCTATCAATTTCTTCCTGAAGCTGAAGTTTTGCTAATTCAAGTTCTATCTGGTTTTGTTGCCAAATATGCTTTAATTTCCTATCAAGACCAGAGACAGAGCTATTAATCAAAGCCCAACACTACCATCTAAAAGTTCCTTTCCCAGCCAATACTGAATCCAAATATTTTCGTATCTCTTGTTTCGTTAAAGATTCTTTCCCTTCAGAAAGAACGTTATCTGACCCACTCAAACAACTCGTCATTTTTCATAGACTCAAACCCTCCTTGGGTAGTACTTTAAACAAGGTTCACTACAATAGAGTACATTTGGAATGCTTATGGTTTCAATACGGTTTTCCCAAATGTGTGAGACTAAAATCTTTACCAGGGACAATACACATTGTTAAACAAAGTAAATTTAAACTCGAAAGACATTTTTAATATATCTGAAATTTCTTTTGCAGAAATTCAGATCCCGGAGGAATCCTCAATTTCTCCCAGAAAGGAGCGAAATGAACCAGTTATGTAAAATCAACAAACGTTTGATTTCCCTAAGCTAAACAAGTTAAAATTTAAGAGACACTAGCAGTATTGTGAATTATATCCAAAACAATTCCTAAAAAGGCACAAATTCAAGGAACAGAAAGTTCCGAATGAATTCGAATAGTCTTTAAAGTCCTGATGAATCAAGAGTGTTCAATACCTTGATGCACAAAGAATCTTGAATATTCTAATGTACAACAGTGATATAATCGGGAATATCTGCGAGTTAATTCTCAATTATCCCAAATTAGTCTTTTATTACAAAAGGTCAGTGAGCAAATTGTCCTTTCTATGAATAATTTCCTCTAGAATTATATCTGAACACAGTTATCTATCTATCTATCTAACATAACTTATATATATATATATATATATATATATATATATATATATAACATATATATATAACATATATATATATATATATATATATATATATATGTAACTTGACCTAAGCCACCATTAAATGTCCAACTAGAAAACTTAGATAAACTCGTAAACAAGGCCAGTTCTTGCATTCAGATTGAAATAAACATCTTATTTGCTTCTTGATTACCGCTCCCGTGTAGAACGTCCGCCACGGATGCGGGAGGTCGCGGGTTCGAACCACGGCCGAGTCAGATAAAAATACTACCAGCAGCTGCCTCGCTTGACGCTCAGCATTAAGGGGTTAGCATTAGGACTGAGCCAACTGGTGTCAGGATAAGGTGGCTGGGTGGGACATGATGCTACGTATATGCAGCATGATGCCCACGTGCTAGACAACACTATAAACTACCACACTGCAGACATCGTTAGGGGATATAACTGAAACACTGTTAAAGCTACGTTACAAATTCAAATCGCACTCACACTCACGTACTTCTTAGAATTATGACAAAACTCATGTAGGCATTAATTTCACAACCGTGATTCACGGACAAAACATAAGCAAACAGATATTCATAACAATAAAAGGGAATGTCTTTAAGCCATAAAGCGTTCTTGCA
The DNA here is from genome assembly GCA_016617855.1 of Megalonaias nervosa. Taxonomy (NCBI): domain Eukaryota; kingdom Metazoa; phylum Mollusca; class Bivalvia; order Unionida; family Unionidae; genus Megalonaias; species Megalonaias nervosa. The sequence goes on along the minus strand of JAECUM010016052.1, from coordinate 91,457 downwards.
AATGTGATTAAAATATGTCAAATAGTATTTTAAAAATGATTCAATCGACATATTGGACAGTGTATGTGCCATTTGCATAATATTTAAAGATCTTCATGCCAATTCAGTTGGAGATTTGTTCAGCCGCATTTCAAATATTTGATCTACAGGCCTGTAAATTGTAACAATAGTGGCCATACTGGATTTCGAATAATTTTATTCATTCCAAATTTCTCTGTCATACACGGGACACATTTTGACATCAAAATTAGCAAAGAAGTTGTGTTTGGTTGCTTTAGTTTTAATTCTAAGTTTGGGAGACGCAATAAATGGTGGTTCAGCATCATGAAAAAAGCCCTTTTGCCTAGAGTATTTCCGTCAAAGTTGGTGAAGTTCTGTTAGCAGATTTTTTCTACAAGTCGTTTGAAGTTCGTTATGTTTTTAGTAGCTGTGGTCGTTCTTGATGGTGAATAGGCATCAGGTATACCAACTTTCTGCCAATGTTTTTCGTATATTCCCTGCCAAGCTGTTTTGAAATTGGACAGTTGATTTTCAGAAGTTGAATATAGCAAATGGGATGCTGCTTGAATGTTTTCGTTTTTTGCAATCAATGAGTACATTTGATGAAACACTGAGATCGCCTATATGATTTGAATGGTCTTTATGTCAAGGTGCTTATTTTCAAGACCGGTAAAATTATATGCAGACTATTTAGATAAAACGTTCGTTATAGTTCCAATATTTTTCGTTATGGCAGCTATACTTGATTGTAGTCACCATAAAGTCTAGAAACATTGAAATCATCTATGCCAGCATGCATTCTGTCAAATTTAACAACAGGTCAGTGGTTTCTTTAAAGAAATTGCTGTAGGGATTTTCTAATAAGAATAGTGGCGGCCCTCCTAGCTGGCAGATCATCATCACTTGTAAACCGTGAGTATTCATCGTGTCAAGGTTCATTGTATCTAGTTTGGTGAAATTCTATTTAGTGGCTTTTAAAATGTAATTTAAGTGTTTCCTATTTTTTAGCAACTCTGGATTTATAATTTAAGCAACAGTGGTGATACATGAATGAGGATCAGAAAATCATTTATTCAAATTTGCAAGGTCTACCTCTCATTATTCTTTCGAACAAATTTAATTAATTTGAAAGTTTTGGCGTAGACGTTCGTTTAAAAGTTGTGAAACTGTTTTTATTAATGGTTGCCACATATGAAGACAAACAAAACTTTTTTTGTAGGCTTGGGAAGTTCTTAGATCTAGAATGAAATGTTTCAAATCTGGTTATGATTGGTTCAAAGGTCTTAGATAAGAAATTAAACAACAAATGTTTACGGATACACGATGCACACAGGGTAAAATACCTTAAACATACTTGTTCTTACAGCAGAGCAAGCTACCAACTTTCAGTAACATATGTTTCACTAAATATATTAAATTCATTTTCTTCTAATTATACCATGAGTTTAATTTTGTTTTGTCTCATCTAGAAAGATGTAATGATATGCAAGCAAGAAATAATTCCATTTGTAAATAGAAGTGTTGTGAAGATGCTGACATTTCTAGTATGCAAGCAATAAGAACAAGGACCGATAAAAAATAGATATATAAGCACATGAGAAATGTATGATAGTTTGATATCTAGTAAGAAAAATGAATAAATAAAATTTTCATTTCTTTACTCATACTACGTTCCTGTACACACTCAAGCTATTTGTAAAATTTAAGAATACTGTGCCAAACATGTATTTTATGATGCTTTTTGAAAAGAATGGAAGACTCTGAAACGGTCTGTATGCTCATATTGAGAAGCTGAGGTAAACAACCATCAGGTCTAGGAGTAACAAATTGTACATATTTAAAACTCCTACGTTTGTTTTCCTCAGTATATCTCACCATTTATTTAAAAATGTCCCTTTGTATTCAAAATGAGTAGGGTATATTTATGCGATTGCCTGGGGATGGGACACACGTGAGACTTATGCTTTTCACATATTTGACCCATGTCAATACCATGAAGAAATATGTAGTGAGGAATACAGAATCACGATTTGTCCCAAATGTGTTTCAAAATATATGTTTCATTTGAAGAACTTAAATTCCACAATTGTCCTAAGTTTTCAGCGCATAAATGATTTCCGAAGATAGTGATAGGTTCTAACTGGGTAGTACTTTGACAAATTATATTTGAAATTCAGAAGCAGATATTGGATGCAGCTCTAAATGTGTATCGAATGTATACTGAAAATATACACGCTGAATATACATTGTATAGTAATAGAAAATATCTGCATACAGTAATGGCGATGTATTCTAAACTTTCACCGCACTCTTACCTTCTGGGACAGTCACTGTGATGATCTTTGAAAAGCTGCTTTTTCCTTTAACATTCCATGAATACATTCTATATTCGTAAATTCCTGGGATTACAGGTTTGGTAACGTTCACAAAGAAAGTTCCATTTTGAAATTGGTTTTGTCCTTCAGTTTCCAGCAGTTTTGTAACACTGGTATTTTGCCAGTCAATACTGGAACTTGCTGCAGACTTCTCCTCAATAACAAAAGTCTGAGAGGGTCCTCCATTGAAACCGGGATCAAAGTGCAGCTCAATCTGGCTTTCTATAAATCTGTTGAAGTAAAATCGTTTGACCATAAGGGGAGGGCCTGTTTAAAAAATAAAACAACAAGAATTACAATATTCACTTAATTTTATAGACTTAATAGAATCAATAATATCTACATAGCTGCATTTAATATGAATCCTAATTTTCATATTTTATTAAGTAGAAAACATTTTAAGCATGGTATTTATGGGAATTATAATGTCCATTACAAACACAATGCATTCTGTCCATACGTATACATACTGTGGTTGATTTACATTGGCCCTACTGGTCATGTGACTGTATTTGGCGAAAGGAAGTAGGACTTATTCAGACACTTTTTCAGTTGATCAGCTTAGTATAAGTGAACGGTAAGGTGAGGTAGATTGTAATGTTCTGTCTTACAGTTTAGATGTAATATAAGTTCAAGGTTTACTGCAAAATATAAACTAATTCCAACAAAAAATATTGCAAACATCAATCCAAATACTCAACAAACTGTAGCAGGTGTAACCATTCCAAAGTTTAGGACTCCCAAGTAATGTTTTTCGTAATTGGGAGCAAAAGTCTCTTTAACTTGAAAAATTTTATATAGTTTTAATATGACAGAATGTTAAGGTTTTAGTTTAATCAAATTTCACAGTAATTATATCAAATATGTTGAAAATATAAATCTATGTTTAATAACATAACTAGATTTGTCCAATAAAATTGCCAACATTTATAATTTGATCAACCATAAACCAGGTATTTAAATTAACTGCTTGTAGGGCTCTAAAGAATATCTTCGTATAGGTATTCCGTGGGCGCATAACCACCGAATCAGTGAATATCAGTACGTTTTATTTTAAATACGTAAATATAAAATAATTTAAAAATATTTGAAATTAGACTTTCAGCTTTGACGAATCTTAAGTCTGTGAACTAGAACTGTGCGGAGTGTGTGTGTTTAAAAATACCCTTAAATAGAACATAATACATACTCACAGGGGCGTACAGTTAAATTATACGTACCTAATTTTCAGTATGGGACAGCTAAAACATTGATCCTCTGATATACCTTAATATAGATTTCTTTCCATTGCCTGTTCAGGTATTATTGCCCGATAGAACAGACTCCCTAATAAAGCATCTATTTTGCAATACACTTGCAGAATAGGTTCAAAATACACAATTGTTTCGAAATGATCATTTGCAATGTATTTGTAAATGCATGTTCTACATTAGGGTGATTAAGACATAAATGAGTTTGCAAATACAACTGTTGACTAGAAAAAGGATTGCAATTGGGTCTATGACAAGCAATGCAACACTTTTGCATGAATTGACTGCAGCCGACTGCCCTTTTTCTAACCTTGTCCAAATATATACTTAGAACAATAGCCACAGCAAAGTCTATTATACTCAGCCGCATTACACTTGCAAAGGTTTCCCAGACAATGACTTGATTTTTGTTTTGCTGCCAATGTTTTGCAAATTACAGATTCTGATTTTATTTCTAGATGCCCTTGTTTCATGATAAGATCTTGCGAAACCTGCGACTACTCAGGCCTTAGACCAACAACCACAGGTTTCAGCAGGTCAGGATAAGACATATTACAATTAGAAACTATTATTATCAAAATAATAAGCATAATATATATCCATCAATAATTCATTTTGATCCGATTCACGTTACCATAAAAGCCGGCTGACAGCAAATAAGACCAGAAGCGTATTTTTTTTTTTTTTTTTTTCAAAAAAAGAATATTAATTTAGTCTACATAAATTTTCTATACCAATAAACAGAAAGTGAGATAAATGATAATGGCGATATGGGGATTGATGGAAGGAAAAACGTATCATGCAATCAAGTTTGACCACCACCCAAAAAAGATATATGTATGAATATAATTGTAATTAACTAAAACATAAAATAAATACATATCAGAAGCATCTATTGAAATACCCAAAATGTAAAAGTTACATGAACTATGCAAACTATATGCTATACTATGGTACAATTATTTGAGCCTTTCAGATTATTTTGAAAAAGACTTGTTTCATATACCTGTCATATTTTAACAGAACAAAGCATATTCTAAAGTTTTATGCTGAGTAATATTGTTGTAAATGAGTTATAAGACTGTATACTGAAACAAATGCTCAGATGTGTTGTGCAGTATATTTCTGGTACGAATGATGTATCATCATTTAGGCTCAGCAACATTTGCCTTCTTGTTTCTCAGAAATTTTGATGCATGGATGGAAATCCGCGTGTTTGCATTCAGTTTATATTTTCCTAATATACATGATTAATATAGAGCATTGGAGCAGTTAGTTTTTAATTTTCAAATATTGCTCTAAAATTGTAGCAATTTGCCAGTTCACGAATTTTTCCATGTTTGACTTGTAATGCTGTTTCTAAAAGCAATATAAATTTTCTTACCAAATGGAACAAGCTGGAAACTAAAGTATGTTTTGAATAAACTGTTCTTCAACTCCAATGTGTAGTTGTCAAAATCTCCCAGTGTCAAATTCTGAATGGTAAAATGTACCCTCTGAGCTCTCAGTTTAACAGGGTTGCCATAGAACGTATAATGTATTATATCCGAAGATAGAAGAGTCATAATTCTGCTGTTATTAATTATTTCTGTTCCATTTTTTTGAATGATAAAGCTCTGTATAACTGGATCACTGTAGAATGGAATGGATATGTCGACAGATATACCAATTTCTCCAACAAATGTACTATTGTCACCCATATGTTTGGTATTCCTGCAAATAAATATAATACTTGTAAAATATCAAGGGGAAAATGAAGCTTGTTTTGACGAAAAGTACAATGTTTTCCAGGGGACAATGAAACCCATACACAGTAACAACCATACAAAAGTGACGCATGAAGCGCGATACATATTTATATTCTGGCACAGAGAAGAAAAGTTATCAAAGATAATGAAAAAGTTTCAATTAAATTACAAGAGAACAAAACAAATCTTGGAAGCTGTTTGGGGTGACCAAACAAATTCACCATTGCATGCATATCAGGTTTCATATCGAGTCATCGATCATCTATCCTGTATAAATTCGTTTCTAGATTTATGTCTCATAATTTCTTCCATGAGAAGGAATTATTAGGTATGATCAAAACCGGAGGCTGCAATATCTGAGCAGAATCAATTGTAATATTGATGTTTCCAGTATTTCATTTGGACGGAATTAATTTATTCAAATTATTTAATTCAAGTTATTCTTCTCTGGAAATACAAAGTGCTCAAAAATAACATTCTTCTTAAAAGATAATTGGGTGTATTGTGAAATTCAAATAATGATATATTTTTGGATTGTACTATTGTTATTCAACAAAAAGTGTATGCATATCACTACGGCATAGGCCATCACGGGCATATCAACTCTTCAAGCGTCGGATTTATTTTGGAATACCACTAAAGTTTATTTAGAACTTTAATAATTAGTACTTGTGCTAGAAAGTTTATGATTATTTGGGACTCAATAGGCAATACCATAAGTCTTTTGTTACGTATATGTAATTTAATTACTTGTGTGTTAGTTTTAAATTCTTTTTTATTTTATTTTTATTTCATTACATGTTATTGTAATGATAACTTTATTCACTGGATTTGACATTTTTCTTGATTATTCAGTTCAATTCTGTTAAACCTGATAAACACGCAGTTCGTAGTAACATTGTGTCCTTTGGTGACCTAGATTTCAGCTCTATTGTAAACAACTTTTTAAATTTTTTTTTATTATTGAATCTTATAATAAGATTAGTTCAGTACAATCGAATCCTTACATGGCCTACGTGATAACTGACATATGATGTTACTACGTTTCTCGAAAAGAAGAGATTACTTGGCCCTATCACGTAGTTCGTTTGCGTGTCATTGGGACTTAAAGTGACGTATCATAGTGTTTTTCTAGTCAGTCATATTTCATACCTTCGGGCTCAAAGATATTTATTTTGTTGTTGCCAGTTTGATTTAAAATTTTCTATTTTTCGGAATTATTAATAATTTTTCCCTGGAGACTTTATCTAGTGCTCATCAGAATTCTTGGACGAAGACATTTACTGAAAATTATTCGGAATTCTAAAGCCGGAATATTATTTTTGGTGATTCAACAAAGAACTGTTCAAACGAAAACACAAATCAGGTTATAGAGGACGTCATCGCCTTCCATCTTGGAACTTCATCAGGATTCGAGCTTTGATTCATTTAGAACTTATTAGTGAGAAGACTTATAGTTTTAAATTCTAGGATTAATTTTTGGATTAGATTCACAAACCGTAAGTCCTTTTTTGTATGTTTACCTTGTTTTCTAGGGAAATAAATTATTTTGGTATATTTACAAAGCTTGTTGGCTTTACTCTTTTCTTTGTTACTTTTGTACGAGCCTAGACACGTAACACTTTGTACATTTTCAAACAGTATTCACAGGAAATACATTATTTGTTGAATTTTTCGAAAAGTGTTACTTTTCTTTTTCTGTCTATTACTGTCGTTATAACCTTAGAGTCGTAATACTAGGAAGATAAGCCCTTTCAATGGTATATCGGCAGAATAATGACTATAGGCTCCGATTAAAGGTGAAGCTCTAAAAGTAGAAATCCCAAAAATTGCAAAAAGAAAAGAAAACAACTAAAATGTTGTATTATGACACATCAACACAATAATAACTTGATATATAAAATTTAAAAGTGAAAAACTGGAGTAAACAAAAACCATAGGAAGATAACCCCTCCATTATGTAAATGGTACACATCAGACAATAAACCCTACCAACTAAACCGAAACGCGAACTACTAGAAGATAAACGATCAAAGGTAAGAACGCATATATAAATGATTGCAAAAGACTTCAGAAATGTATATTATCAAAGGTAAATTTGTAATAATAATAATAATAATAATAATAATAATAATAATAATAATAATGACAATAATAACAATAAGAAGAAGAAGAATAAGATGATGATGCAGAAGAAAAACAACAACAACAACAATAATAATAATAATAATAATAATAATAATAATAATAATAATAAATTAGTAGCAATACTCATAACAATACTAACAAAACGTTACGAAGTGTTTGATTTTCTACTAGCCGATAAGAACACCCAGCAATTAAAGATAAAACAATTTATTTTCTTTGAACTGTTGATATCATGTCAGATACATTTGAGAAATAACAATATTTTAACATTAGTCAAACTGTATATAGGATCAGCACTATTTTCATTTGGGCCTAATGAAAATCCTATGCAAATGTCTTCCAATTTGGAATGTGAATGATGTCTATGTGATCTGCTTGAATGCCTTAAACTCGTGTAAGACCTTTAAATTAAGAATAAGTGAGAAATGTGTATTAGTCAGCTGAAAATACAGATTCTAATTAACAGTCTAATGAATACATGCTCATACAAGGACATCTTGATATAATGATAGTTGACAAATCATATGAGTATATAATTGGTAAGAATATATGCTTGTCAAAACGTTTAGTCTGCCGAACATGTCTGGCAAATGCACTGATTCCAGGATCTTTGATGTATAAGACACTTCACCATTTATATCAACCATCGGTATACTGCGTGCTTCATATTAACTAAATGAGAAGGTTCGATCAGTGTATCTAAAATAATAAAAACAAATGAACACAAGATTGAAATGTAACGGTAAATTATTACCCAATTGCGAAGGTACATGAACTGCTTTTTAAAACTGCAACTGATATCCTTAAGGTAAATCATTATTAAGAGACTTTATTACTAGTGGAGATAAAAAGTGAAGATGGCTGGAAAATATACCTCCCTTCGATCTAATTCGGGCAAGCAGTTACTTACTCCTTTTCTTTCTACCAATGCTTTCCATGCCATGAATTATGATATTGTACAACCAGATTTAAACTATAGTCAACCTGTATTTAAAACCACCAGTACTGAATAGAGTCTTTTGGCGAAGCGCATATTTTGCTGTACAAAGATGTGGAAAAATATAACGGCAAAAGTTCAGTCTGGTTACTTGTTTCATAATAGTTGTAAACGTATGTTGAAAACTGTACACAGAGTTAAGTACTTGTCACAAATCGAAACTAAAATACCACCATCACAATCAATACAAAAATTACCATTCCATTTTGAAAGGATTATAATTTTGATAAACCTCATGCGTTTACTGTAGCATGACGGGCATTTCCTTAAATCGCGTGTGTTGAGTTGCAATAAGTAATGACCTGGATGAATGATGTTTTTGTCTTATTCTCTTACTAAGTTCTTTGTTTTCCTGGATGAATTAGTTTTGTAGTTATTGTAAAGGACAACATATGTTTATGCATTACTGATGTTACTAGTATTAAAACCTACACACGTGGCCGAAGTTGCCACGGTCAGATATCTCATAATATCTTGACCTTCTCCCATATGTAAAATGTTCATGTTTTTGGAAGTGATCCATTTATTATGTCATTGATAGACCGCTCCGATGGCCAAGTGGTTAGAGCGTCCACCCCGGATGCGGGAGGTCGTGGGTGCAATCCCAGGCCGAATCATACCAGAGACTTACAAAAATGGTACTAACAGCTGCCTCGCTTGGTGCTCAGCGTTAAGAGGTTAGTGTTAGGACTGGTCGGCCTGGTGTCAGGATAATGTGACTGGGTGGGACATCATGCTACATGCCTGCGGCATGATGCCCCAGAGCTAGATATCACTATAAACTGCCACGCTGCAGACATCGTAGCGATATAACTAAAAAATTGTTAAAGCTACGTTAAAAATCCATCTCTCTCACTATGTCATTGATGATTTAGAGTTTGACGTTTGGTTGTCAACAACTGGACAGGATTCGTAGCTGTTATATTAAAGTTAACTATGCAATTAACTTGGCATAATTCCAAAAGACTACATGTGCATTTAAAAAAAACCCAGAAACACCCTACACTAAAGAAACAATTATAATCCTGTGTATACCAGTAGTGAGACGACTGTTTGCCTTCAGCAACCACTTTCTGTTCTCTCAAGGGATGGTGAACGTTATATATATTCATGTTAACTTAATGAACAAGTTAGATCAGCGTGTTAATAAAAGAAAAATGAAACAGGGCACATTTTAATAGCAAATCAGAGACATTTATATTTATAACCGTTATCTTGAAAGGAAGTTAACATTAACAGACATTATTACGGTAGATATAAGAAGTTACAACTGCTAAATGAATGAACGGTGGCACCAACTGAAAACTATGTTTATAGTTGACCTTATTTAAACTTGGTTTCTTCTTGCGGTAGGTCGTAGCTAGTTAAGAATTTAAATTCGTAATAAAACAAAAACGTTAGTTTCGTTTATATATATATATATATATATATATATCTATATATATATATATATATATATATATATATATATATATATATATATATATATAATGTTAATTATTTTTTAATAATAGTTTGTAAGGGCATTTAGTTAACGCACTTTAGAGATGAATCATGTATCAAGTGCGGAGATTCATTCCTATGGTTACATGGCTGAGTTGTACTATTAGTGCAAGTAAACATCACGTGATCTGACAAGGACATGAGTTCTAGTAAAAGGCCAAGCTGATATATTTTCTGATTAGTCAGTGTAAATAAACTGCTCTTGTTGACTGAGAGGGTAAGTGATAAATGCCAAGATAATTAATTCCAGCCTCGCACTACATTATGTATTGCGTTTTATTAATCTATACAGCAAAATTATTACGTAGAATTAGGCATGTTTATTAGTGGCACCAGTTCGGAAGTTATACAGTTATACTGAGAGGAAGCGATTTATTTAATTTAATCATTCGTTAGAATTACGGCATTTGAAATATTCTATTTAATAATAGCTGTCAAGGAAATATTGTGAATTCACGTAAAGACATTTGGATATTTAATAGATGTCATGGAATTCCCGTGAATTCATTCAAAGACTGTTAAGATATCTATAGCTGTCACGGAATTACTTCGAATTTACTTAAAGCCTGTTTTGATTTATTGCTGTTGCGGAGTCCCTTTGAATTAACTTGGCACAACATTGCAATACAGACCATGATTCCGAATACCTTTAGAAATGATTCGGACTGCTCGAACCTTTGGAATTGATATAACATTTAGGGATTTCCTTCACCATACTGGAATTCATTTTTAATTCTTTCACTTTGAGAATACATATAATTTTCTATTTTATAAAATTTGCTGGTTTTCGCTCTTTCTTCCTACTTATTTTGAGACACTAGAGGCGAGACATACTAAACCAAAGCGCCAATTAGACGGTTAAAATAACATATTTCTAATTGAATTGTGTCCTAAACCTTACTTACTAATATTTGACAAAAGTTAACATTTTGAATGCAAGCTTTCACAACTTTTAGTCAACGTGTGTTCTCAAAACTTAAAGTTCTTATGCAAAACCTAGTTTGATGCTTTCAGTTCGTAACGTTTTTATTAATCAGTAGCTTGGGCATTGCACAATTTTATAACCCAGCTTGCCTTGCATTGCTGGTATGTAATCTCATTTATACTGTTATGTATATGTAATTTAATTACTTGTGTGTTAGTTTTAAATTCTTTTTCATTTTATTTTTATTTCATTACATGTTATTGAAATGATAACTTTATTCACTGGATTGGACATTTTTTCCGGAAAATTCAGTTCAGTTCGTTTTGACCTGATAAACAAGCATTAGTAGAAACATTGTATTTTTTGCTGACCTTGACTTAGGACCAGAGAGGCAGTTCTATGTAAACAACTTTTTTTTATCATTCAATCTTATAGTAGGATTCGTTTAGTAGAGTCAAATTCGTCCATAGCATACGTGATAGTCGGCATGTAATGTTTCTACTTCGCTTGAAAAAAGTGATCACGTGACCCTATCAGGTGATCTATTCTGCGTAGTAATTAGGCTTAAAACACGTTATTATAGTGATTTTAGACAGTCTTGCATTTAACCTTCGGAGCTCAGAGGTGTTTTTTGTTGTGACCAGTTTGAGATGAATTTTTTCTATTTTTCGGAATTAATAATTTATTTACCCTGGAAATTATTAGTGCTCATGAGAATTCTTTGACAAAGACATTTATTGGAAATTATTCGAAATTCCAAGCTGGAATATTATTCTTGGTGGTTCAACAAGGAACTGTTGACACATCAGGACAAAGCAGGTTATTGAAGACGTCATCGCCTTCCATCTTGGAACTTCATCGGGATTTGAGCTGTGATTCACGTAGGACTTTTTATTGATAGGACGTATATTTATTAATATTTGGATTAATTTTGGATTAGATTCATAAACCGTAAGTCCTTTTTCTTATTTTTACCTTGTTTTCTATTTTGTAAAATTTTACAAAGCTTGTTGGCTTCTCTCTTTTCTTTGTTAATTTTGTACGAGCCTAGACACGTAACAAATACCTGTAATGGTTAGGTTTGCAGACCCAGTTTGGTAAATATTCCCATTTATCCCAGTGATTCCATTGTTGGCAGTGCAGATATAGGTACCCATGCTTTCCAATGACAATCTGTCTATAGTAAGTATGCTGTGACTGGCACTGGATATTCCCTGTAACCCAGTCCTGATCACAACATCTTCCCACATTTGGACCCATGTTTTGAAGGTGTACTGAGCAGGAATGCCGTGTGCCTCACAAATCAGCATAGCTGTCTGATTCGTTTGGGTGGACCCATCGAGTGTTACTTTGACATCAGGAGCATCTACAAACAAAATGAACAAAACATCCTTTACTTCTACTAAAGTACACTAGCGGAACTAATGAGACATAACATTTTTTAATGAATTCGCTTTTACGTAATAAGAAGTTTTAGGCTTTGGAATATGCATACCATCATGACTTGCGGTCCATTGTGTGTTCTTCCTGATATTTCATGCCCAGCAACAATGTACTTAATTTGGCCTGCTCATAATCGTTGGGAAAGTGTCATATCGAAATAAATGGTATAACTTGATTTAAGCAAGCAAGATTTAATAAGTGAATACGGTCTTGGTTCTTTTTAAGAGAATGTCGCAGATCCAATAAACACACTAATCTTTCAGGTTTCTTAAGGCATACCATCTATATACTGTTACGAGTCTATGCTCTTGAAATAAGTAACAGAAAAGAGTGAAGACAACAAGCTTTGTAAAATTAAACAAATAATTTATTTTCCTAGACTACCAAGTGACAAATGAGAAAAAAAGAACTTACGGTTTCACGAATCAAATCCAAAAATAATCCAAGAATTAAAAAATAGAAGTCCTAGTTTTAAAAAGTCCTGAATGAATCTGAGTTCGAGTCCAGATGAAATCCAAAATGGAAGGTGATGACGTCTCTTGTGGTCTGCGAAGTGCTGTTATGTCAACAGTTTCTTGTTGAATCACAGAAAATATTATCCCAATTTTGAATTCCGTATAATGTTCAATAAACGTTTTTATCCAAGAATTTTGTAGGAATACTTATGTATTTCCAGGGAAAAGAAACACTTGAATTCCATAAAATAAAATTCAACTCAAACCGGTCACAATAAACGCAACTTAATGTGTCAAATGTTTTAAGCCCAACTGAAAACCCTCTATTAAAAACAACAGTTATACGCTAATAAAGACGCAAAACAGATTCCCGGATGAGGGTCAATCTTCTAGAAAAAATAGAAGTTTGTAATAATGAACACATGCTTGATGTCACGTAGACCAGGTATGACCTTGACTCAATGATTCTTATTCTGAGAAAGAATAAAAAGTTTTAAAAAAAAGTTGTTTACCAAAACTGTCATTGATTCTGAATCAAGGTCAGAAAATAGATACAGTGTTTCTATTATTGGTTGTTTGTCAATGAAATAAAAAAACATTAACAGGTCAAACAAAACTGAACTGAATTTCTGGACAATGTCAAATCCAGTAAACAAAGTTTCATTATAATAACATGTAATGGAATTAAAAAAATTAAAACTAATAAAAAAACAATTAAATTCAATATACATAAAAATAATAGTTATCTGGACAAGCGCTAGTCTAGGGCAAAATGTGCCAGCCACATTGAAAATAAATATTTGTTTTCAATCGATATTTTTAAATAATACTTTTATATCAAAACAAGCAATTGAAAGTTTTTCTAAATAAGATAAAATAACAAACCTGACAAATCATCAGTGTGAACAGCATTATACTCAAGCCACACTTATAGTGACTCACTTACTCTGAGTTATCGTTAATGCCGCTTTCAAATTCATCATCCATGTTAAGATCATAAATGAATGTGTTGGCATACACAACATATAATTAAAATATTATTAATATTATTATTATTATTATTATTATTATTATTATTATTATTATTATTATTATTATTGTAGCCAATCCAGAATAATCCAGGCCAATTAACATTCACTTTTACTGGTCAAGATTAAGTTTATCCAGCCTGCTTTGTGTATAATACCAGTGTATTGGACAAATACCGATTTAAACTGGATCATTATTGGTGCTCATGTACAGTCAAAACAGCAAAATTATATTCTTTTTTTTTTTTTGAACTTTAGCGGAATATCAGTGGAAAATAAACTAAGTATAAACTCTGCTGAATGGAAATACATAGTACTAATTCTTACGAAGATGAAATTAAATTGCTTGTGTGTTAGTTTTAAATTTTGTTTAATTTTATTTTTGTTTCATTGCGTTTTATTGTAATGATTATTTTCACGGGATTTGATATTTTTGAAAAAATATTCAGTCTTAAGTTGAATGTAAAAGGTATTACATTATCATTATTTTGAGCTCACTTTGGTTCATAGATCTTGTAAACATCGGGTGAATACGATTGGCTATTACCAAGGTCATTTTCGGCCCACGTGTTGGTTGAGTTGTAAACAAGCCTTTCTTTTTTTATTTTCAGTGTGAGAATTTGATTCTTAGCTAGGGCTGTGCTGGCCTACGTGATGAAAGACTTGTAGTAAGTGATCACGTGACTCATCACAAGGTGTGAAATTGCATTTTTAGTGGGATTTAATACTCAATCTTTGTGTCTGAATCAGTCGTATTCTTACACCTCAGAGCTCAAGGTGTTCTTGATTGTTGATGCCAGCTTGTTTTGAAGTTCATCTATTTTGGGGGATTTAATAATTCTTTCTCTAGAAAACTACACAAGTGCTTCATATTTATAAAATTTCTGAGAGAAAAATATTCAGTGGAAATTTATTCTGAAATTCTAAACAGAATATTATAAATTGTGTTTCAACGAGGAATTCTTGCCAACAGTACAACAACCTCATCTGACGTCATCGCCTTCCATATTGGAACTTCATCGAGATTCGAACCTGGATTCAATTAGAACTATTTACTGATAGGACTTATATTTTTCAATTCTAGGATTAATGTTTGGATTATTTTCACAAACCGTAAGTCCTATTTCATATTTTTAGCTTGTTTTCTAGGGAAATAAATTATTTTGTTAAAATTTACAACGCTTGTTGACTTCATTCTTTTCTTTTGTTACATTTGTATGAGCCTACACGTAACATAATAAACATCTGTATTTGAATTTTTCCAAGAGCAGGACATTAATATCAGTTGGTTGTATTGATCACAATATTTCTTTGATAGCCACATTATACCAAGCGTAATATTATATCGTATAGATTTTCATGATTTTCTAATGAACTATGAACTTCTTGAATTATTAAACTTTATAAATACATTATTATTATATAACATATTACTTTTACAAGAAGAGTGATACTGGCACTATATTAGTCACAGTGCTATAAATTCGAGTAAAATAAAAAACAAAATATACTGCAAGCAGTGATATTTGATTTCAACAAGTAAAATGTACTTTGAACTCAGATTATTGCTAATACCGTTCGATTGATATATCTCGAAAATATCTTTTTCGTAAAGTTCCAATGAATTCCAAAGGCAGAAGGAATAGCTACAGCTTGCTAATAACGTTATTGGGTACAAAAAAAACAAGTGTCCCTACAAGGGAATGACGGTCTACTGGTTGAACAATATTTCCTAGGATTTCAAGATAAGACTATTTCTTCATTTTGACTGCTAAGTGTTGAAACAATCTCTGATAGTCTTCATAAATAACATAATTATACAATTTACTGCTGTTGTTTACCTACTGAATTTCAGAGTGTCACTATTATCTTTTAGGACTAGCAATACACCATAAGAAGTCTTCTGGTGAAAACCTCTTGTTGATATGACTTTTAGTTTTGCAAGGGTAATTATAAAAGGATATTTAGGATGGACGCCATGAAGGTCATATCGGCTATCAGATTAGTACCATTTCCATTTAGTGCAACATGACAACTCATCTACAAGAAGCAATATTAACAAGCGTTTCAAGCTTGTCATTGCTGCAGCCATATTATAATTAGGAATGGTACCGTTTTGATTTAGAAATCAGATAGACATTATAATAAGTCCTCAGGAAAGTCCAAGTTGATATGACAATTAATTCTCGAGTACTTGTGATCACAAGGATTTCACGTTAGCTACTATGGCAAGCATACTAAAGGTTTGAATGGTGCATTTTTTCTTGACAATATAAGAAATCGTTTAGTAGAAAACCCTGAATGGATATGACCATCAATTGCAGAGGACAATCAATAGTATTTTGAAGATGGCGAATGGGGTAAACATCAGATCAGCATTATTTTCATTCAGGGCCTAATATACCTGATAAAAAATAATTGTATTTATTTTTTTGGATAACCGTATCTCATCGTGATCTCAGTGTTGCTTCTTTGAAATGGCTTTATAGAGATGAAAGGTCTGTCATATTCATTCAGGTCAGTGGTTGTTGTACATGCTGATGCATATACACAGACTATTAGAAACCACCTACTAAAACAGCTCGGGTTCTAACCAAAACCCACTATATATGCTCATTTCTCTCTCTCTCTCTCTCTGCTCATATGTTGGAGAGAGGAAATGTAAAATGCCGCCAGGTAGTCTTGCCAAATCTAATTGTTCTGAACGTCATAAAATAACGCCACCTATGAAGCTACTGAGAGTGGCAATGTCAGTTACCAAGCTTTCTGTTAGTTCCCCACTTGCTGACCCTTGCACTTTCTTCACTGTATAATGTATAATATCGTGAAGGCTCCCCAGTGACATCTATTGTCTCCTTCAGTTTCAATTATCTCCGTAAGTGACTCACCACTCTGCAGCCTATGAGCAAATGATCTCGATGGAGGTATGGTTCTATTGTAAATTTATCGAACTATATGGCCCTGTTGTACAACTTTCCATTCATTATATAATCACTGTGTTTGCTAGATATGCATAGCAAAATATCCATGCTACTTTTTGTATACAGCAATAATATATATGCAACAGATTCCACAACAAAACGGAAACCACCAATATGGATGAACACATTCTGGAACTTACCCATCATTTCTCGGATTCAGAACAGTCATGGCACTGAAAAAAGTACTATATTGTATGGTCAATTTGACACATAAGGGACAATATCCAACATAAATTATTTAAGGTGTTCCTTTCATTATATATTTATTATATGCTGACTAGCCAGGGATACCTTGTTCTTTTATTGAAGGGACACATCAAAACTCTTCTTACTGGCGTGGCGAATATATTGTAGGATCTACGTACTACACTTGTCCTTGTAGCAAACCTTATTTTGATGATCACCATTTATACACTCTGGAAGTCCAATAATTACCGTGTAACAATTTATTTTTGTTCCTGGGTAGTAAGAGTTATTTCCTAATTGCTCATGCCTCAAAAGTATAGAAAATAGCTATTATTCCCCACAAACTTTGCGTTTGTAACCAGGAGAGTGATATTTTGAAATTTACATATTTTCCAGAACATTCCAGATAGATTCAGAACTGAGTAAACTTGTAATAACTTTTAGAACGTTCTAGAACTTTCCAGTAATACAAATAGTAATATAAATACATGGGCATTAAACCCACAAGTTCAGTTTATTTCTAGCTGCCTAAGTGGATACATATCTGCATTTTTCTGAGATGGCATCAAGAGACTGCAAGCATCCTGCAGACTCATTTTGCTATGTCTGCGGCCAATTTATCAAGACAAGAGCGAAGAAGTACTCCGTGGAAGCATCTGCAAAAATGTGTGAGGCCTACAAGGCATATTTCGGCACACCTGTCGGGGATCAATACAAACCCTGTGCACCTCATTTCACCTGCGAGCACTGTAAAAAAACTCTGCAAGGTAAGATGGAGAATTGTTGCTCGGATTTTTATGTTATAAAATTTGTTAAAAGTTTTTAAATTGTAAACGTTTTTAATTTAAAATGTTTTACAAGTTTCAATGTTACTGAAAAAATATATCATATATGAAAAATGTTGCGAGAATCTCTTACACATTAGTCATGGGTGAAATAAATGTATTTTTGTAGGATGGTACAGAGGGGAAAAGAGAGCCATGAAGTTCGCTATCCCAAGAATTTTGTGGGAACCCACTGACCACTCAAACAACTGTTACTTCTGCATGGTGAACCCTTCCAAACGTCGGACTGGCAAGAATGCATCCGCTATCACGTATCCGGACCTTCCTACATCCATCGCCCCGGTGCAACACTACCCTGAGTTCCCCGTACCCACTCAACCTGAGAGACAGCAGCCGTCTTTCTAAGAGAGAAACAAGTCAGAGAGCGAGGAAGACGTTATAGATCAAGAAGACAATTTCAGAGGTGGAGCTGAGGAGAGAAACCCATACTACCAAAACCAGAAAGACCTCACCGACTTGATCAGAGATCTTGGTCTCAATAAAGTCCAATGCCGAGCTTTTGACGTCTAGGCTCAAGAAGTGGAACTTGTTGGATGAAAGTGTGCAAGTCGCCGATCAGAGGAAGCGTCAATAAACTTTTTCCAGCTTTTTCACCCGTCAAGATGGGCTGTGCTTCTGCCACAATGTGTCCAGTCTGTTCGAGGCGATCGGAATCGTCTGTAACCAGGATGAGTGGCGCATCTTCATTGACAGCTCATCCAGGAGCCTCAATGTCGTGCTGCTCTATTATGGGGACAAGTACCCGTCTCTTCCTCTGGCTCCCTCGGTGCACCTCAAAGAGGATTACAACAGCATCAAGACCATGCTGGACGCCTTGAAGTATGATGAGTACGGCTGGGAGGTCATCGGAGACTTCAAAATGGTAGCATTCCTGATGGGTTTCCAAGGCGGTTTTACCACGTTTCGCTGCTAAGTTTCCCTTTGGGACAGTAGGGATACTAAGGCGCACTACCACAGGCGGGACTGGCCACAGAGGACCGAGTTTTATGAGGGGAGGAACAACGTCAAGTGAGAGCCACTGGTGGACCCCCGGAAGGTGCTGATGCCTCCACTGCACATCAAATTGGACCTTAAGAAACAATTTGTCAAAACTCTAGATAAGGAGTCGGTAGGCTTCAAGTATCTTCAAAACTTCTTCCCTAAGCTGTCTAAGTCAAAGGTCAAAGCCGGAGTCTTCGTCGGACGACAGATAAAGAAGATCCCGGAGTGCAATGAATTTCACAAGAAGCTCACAAGTAAGGAGAAAGCGGTTTGGAACAGCTTTGTCGCAGTGATTCGGGGCTTACCGTGCAATCACAAGGCCGAAAACTATGTGGAGCTGATTGAGACTCTGGTGAAGAACTACGGCACAATGGGCTGCAGGATGTCCCTCAAGGTCCATATCCTTGATGCTCATCTTGATAAATTCAAGGAGAACATGGGAGCGTACTGGGAGAAGCAAGATGAGCGCTTCCACCAGGATATACTGGACTTTGAACGCCGCTACCAAGGGCAATATAACGAGAACACGAGGGGAGACTAAATTTGGGAGCTGATTCGTGAAATTGATTTGCAGTATAATTGTAAATCTCGAAAAACTACCCACTTCTAAATCTTTTGTGATGCTTTTTGTATTACTTTAGTATAAATACATGTTATTTGTTATTCATATGTTGGTTTTACTGACTTTGTGTGAACGAAAAGACACAAATTCGCCCGTTTTCTCATTGGAAATAGGTAAATTTCAAAATATCAAGCAATGTTTGTGGGGAATAATAGCCTTTTTCTATACCTTTTAGGCATAAACAATTACAAAATAACACTTACTACCCAGGAACAAAACTTGTGTTACATAGAGTAATATAGGCACATCTACAGCTATTTGCAATGGTCCCCATAATGTTTCCCTAGGTGTCCATATTACCAGCATTTGTATCATGTTGTCTTTGGTGCTTTCTGATCTTTCTAGCACTGATGAATATTTTTCCATCTGGTGTTTCGTCAATCAAATCTAAATTGTCAACAACAACCTAAAAAGCTCTGAACATATATTAGCAGGTAAAACTGCAATATCAGTGTTTTACGGCAGTGTTCAAACCAATCAAGCGAGATGTCTAGCTATTTACGTCCGTCCACGTGTAAATATATTTTTATATTGAGATTCCTCTTGAAAACTATATGAAAAATAAATTGATGCAAAGTTTTGAGATTGTTGTTAAGCTAGTGTTGTCAGTAATGTTTTAATCAAAATCCCTATGGCATAGTAGTGTCCTTTTAGTGGATAATCGTACAAATGAACATGCAGTTGCATTTCAAACTGTTTGACCTCTAATGTTTCATTCAGATTTAATAATAAATGCATTGCCTGACAGTTTTATGTATTACCATGTACAGTTGAAAAGACATCAATTACTCCATAAGTGGAAGGCCTATTTTGTGTATTAACTCATAAAATGGATTACTGATGTTTGCCTGAAATTATCATTTAAAACAATTATAAATATTGCTTTAGCAAGTGAGATGCAGGTAGTTACAATCTATGATTTTTTGATTCAATAGCAATGTGTTGATCACTACAAATCCATAAGAAAATGACACAGTAATGCTGAGCTTTCCAGCTAGTAACAATAAATATTGGAAACTGGCATCTCGTCATCGACACGTTTGCAGTTTCTTTTTTTCATGGGAGAATTTAAACGCTCATACATGTATCCGTATCCGTAATGTGTTTGCTTTTATAAACTAGTTATACCCATACTTTTCAGAAATTATCAACATTGGCTTTGTTTGTATAAATCCCCAAGAGGTTTGACATGCAACTTGACACAGTTATATCAACTTTATGAAAGACACCATCAACGTGTTGCACAGCCATTTATGCAAAGTGACTTGCGGCTTGCATTACACAACTTTTTATTCCATTCTCTTGACCGCTTCGGTGGCCTAGTGGTTAGAGCGTCCGCCTCGGATGCTGGAGATCGCGGGTTTGAACCTCGGCCGAGTCATACCAAAGACTTTAAAATATGGTACTAACAGCTGCCTCGCTTAGCGCTCAGCAATAAGAAGTTAGTGTTAGGACTGGTCGGCCTGGTGTCAGGATAATATGACTGGGTGGGACATCAAGTTACATGTCTGCGGCATGATGCCCCAGTGCTAGACATCACTATTAACTATCGCACTGCAGACATCGCAGCGATATGACTGAAAAACTGTTAAAGCTACGTTAAAAATCTAAATCACACTCACACACACTCTTGATAAATAACGCTTTCTGTATAGTTTTGGCTCCGCCATGCTCTGTACTGGCCATAAAATATTTTATGAACGATACTGAATTTCATGAAAAAAAAAATATCTATTTATTAAGTCCTTACTAACAAATAAGCTTATAGAAATTAGTTTTGATTCTTTCTATCCATAGGCAACGTAAGTGAATAATTATGTCAATAACTAAGTGCCTAATTAGTATCTCAAGTTATCATTTGGTTTCTCTGTTTAATAACCAAATCATCTGGTGTAATACAAGAAAATGATAAATTGCAAAAGTTCTTAATCCTGCTAAGTTTATAGGAATAAAATATAAATGAAAAATATACAATCCTTTATGGAGAGGGTAAGAATTTGTTATAAATACCATATGGTATCTCAAGAACTCCTAGACTGTCTCTGTTGGAATGACAACATAAAGTTTCTTAGATGAATACTCATAGAAAAGACAATTCCATCCCACGAGGTAGCAGTATGTACACTCGACAAGGATGTCTTCTACTGTCAGTGGCAGAGTAGACATTCTGCTCAAGATTTATTTTACCTGTAGATCATAAGCATACTTATTTTTTTGCTAAAACAATCAAATAATCTGATTTTTGTTCTAAATAATTGTGTATGCAATTATAATGCTGCAAGGTTTCTTCCTTTATAAACAGATACCCGATATGACATTTAACATGTTCTGCTCAAGTAGATTAATTTTTGGCTTGATAGCCAGTCTTCAAAGTTGTGTTCTGAATGTAATGTAAATATAGAAAGTAGTTCTTTAAAAAGAAGCATACTTTCATAAATGTTTGGAATATTTAGATTCCAGAAATTATATGGTGGTCACTAATTCATACCTTTGACTTTCTTGCCCTTCAGACAACATTTTATCAAAAGTGTCAATACTTGCTTTGATAGAGAAAAACAGATATGTTGTTTGAATTCTTCGTAACGTTATTTACTGAAATTAGGTTTCAAATTTTATAAGGAATGGGACAATAAAATATGTTTGTACCCTACCGCCTAGACTTTTGACATACACAAGAGATGCATGCAATTGTAATGTTGCAATATTTTGACATGAACAGTACCCAATTTATTACCATATACTCAACATATCAGGAAACGCATTGTAGCCTGGTTTATGCGTCACAAACATCTCTTCTAAATAAAATTACAGTAGTGATGGCGATGCATTTTATCACCAACTTTCAAACTTCCATGATTCTAAATAGTAAAGTGTACATATGAGTTAAGTAATGAAATATTGAATGGCATTGTATATACCAGTATCATGTTTAGTAGCTTACTGATGACTGAAATTGCTTTGCAGAAACCATGTTTTTATTTTGCCACAGTGGTGGACTTTTGATTGTCCGACCCTGAAATTACAGTCTTCTTCTTTACCCAATTGCAAGCCATTTACAACGTTTGGTCAAGACATGTTATGTAGAATTAGTGTATTGTGCGGAAACCAGTCTGCTTCTTCCTGTCACAGTGAAATTTACCTTCCAGCTTCTGATCTCGAAATCGATCGAGCGTTTATCATCCCAAATTTAAGACGTACATAAACATGGTTCATACAGATATTTAGTCAGGAAATTACAGAACTAATAATGGACATTACAAGGACAAAATTTTAATTGTCATCTACTATAATAAACTGTGCATGAACTTGGCCAGAATGTTGATTGTTTTATAAATACCACAGAATATAAGAATTACGTTTCTCATACTCTATATTCAATCATATTCTTGATCTTTCATTTCATTGGTTTGAATTTCACATATGCCACGAGACTTCAAAATTCAAGCGGAGGTTACTTTATCTCTGGAAGTCCCTATGCTATGGTGGTGGGGATTTTCCAGCTTCGGTCAAATGTGTATACATTTTTACCATAGTCAACTTGCCAGATTCAGGGAGTTTTGCAGTTGGCGCTAGCTCTGTATCTTTTTTCATTGACCGAAACTAAATAAAGGATATTTCGAACTTCTACAAGCACTTTTCTACTGTTTCTAACAGTTTTAGATGACCCAGGCAAGAAATGTACCATTTTGGGACTTTGGTTAAATGACTGGCACATTAGTCTATATTAATGTTCCTACCATAAGCAGGAAACTGTTTATCTATATAAAATCTCTTGACAGACGCAACACACAGCTCTTAGTTTATTGCTTGGTGTGTAAAGCGCTCATGAAAATTTTGTTTGAAGATAGAAATCCTATTGCAGAACACTTGGCTGATTTTGTTACCAACGTTAATAGAAAGGTCAACACAACCAGCATGTGTTAAGGACATTTAGAGGAAAATTATTTACTTTACAAGTAATATGATCAACTGTGCATACATTGTGCAAGAATGTTGAATATAATATTATAGTACATGTACAATATCAGCAGTACATATTTCATTCTTAAGCAAGGACACGAAAGCAAATATATTTGGCTAAACTGGGGCTAGGAAAGGCTTTTTAACAAGGGTAACGTGACGCAGTCGTGTCATCAATATCAGTTTAAAAGTTAGCACCCCAATTGGTCAGTGTTTATAACTCCTTTTGTCATGTTTGGGCAACATATATTGTATATTCAATCCTATTGTCGATATTTCATCTTTTTGGTATGTTTTCATACCTGTCATGAGACATCAAGACTACTTAAACCATTGATTTAACTAAGGCTACTTTAGCTCTGGAAGTCTTTAGTTATGGCGATGGAGAACTTAGTGGTAAGATTAAATGCATATATATTTTCAAAATAATCAAATTGCCAGGTCTTAGAGATTTTGCAGTTAGTACTAGTAATGTGATAGTGTTATCAGTGACCATTGCTAAGTGAAACCTAACACTGCACCCTAGAACCAATTCTCTACGTTTTCGGACATTTTAGATTAAACTGGGCCAGAAATGTTCCACTTTGCGAATATGAAGTTTGATGTAAAGATTGGTACACAAGTCGATAGAAATGTTGTTTAAAAGTAAACCTCCCATCTTAAAGCATTATGTTGACGTTTTGTATCAGTCTTAACAGCGACGTCAGCACAGCATATACAATCCCATGCAAACCTGAGTGCTACTGAACCAGTAAGCGATCCCAAGAAGAAGTCTTATTGAATACAATTGATTAAATGTTCAAGAAAATTGATTTCTAAACTTTTGACAGCGCCTTGTTTTTCCTTCTTGATATATATGTCAATGAAATATATTTGTTTCTTAATTAAATCGTTTTTCATGGACTACAGAGTTTTTTCAAGAATTTTTCCAATACATTTTGGTGTCTACATAGAATTCAAGTACGTTTCAAGATTGGAATGAAGCCGAACAAAGATTGGTCGCTGTGAAAGTGGAAAACTACAGTTACTGTAGAAGAAAATAGTAACAAAACAGACATGACATAATACGTGCCATGGGTGTATATACAAAATGAGCCAAAGTCAATACAAATACAAGAGTCTTTCAAAGAATCAGTTGCACTACTATTTCAACATAATCCCGAAAAATAAAAATCAGCCGGTTCATTTTGTCCCTTAATTCTTTGTAGCTTCGGAGTATTTAAACCATCTCCGATATTATTGACAAACGCCAAAATGCCAAATGTGGTAAAAATAGATTCCTCTTCAACAGTTGACAAGTCTTCACGATAACTGTGAGGCAATATATAACTCTGTGTCATCGATGTTAACCATGCGGCAAATAACATGAATGGAAAATCACTTAATTTATCTCAAAGCTAAGTTTGGTTCAATCTAAAATTATTACTTTTGAGGAAATAAATCGGTTTTTAAAGTGGCATCGTTCAAGTCATTCTTTGTTTAACTTCATTAGATTTGGGTTTACTAAAATCTCGCTCATATTGTTTGACATGGTCATGTTCATAATCCAGTGGAGGTAAGATATATGACCTTACAATCAAGGTAGAAAAGTTGTATGGAACGTTACTAATATGTACAAGGCACACCGTTAATTAACTTAATGAAATACATACAGATGCTTGCAGTAACCTTTGACATGGCACCAAATCAATCGGTACTAGTTTTTAAACCTCATTTATAAAGTGAAGATGTGTTGGTTGTCAGATCTATGCCATTTCATTTAGAACCAATCAAGACTGTAGGAAGTGTTTAAGCTAAAACTCAATATCAGAGTCAATAGTCTTTAGCTTGTAACAGTCATGAGCTCATAGCTGGAATTGTTTGTTAATCGTGGATCAAACGGATATTTGAGATTTCGTGTCTCGTGTTGCATAAAAAGAATCACCTGTAAAGAGTTTCCTACGAAACAGATAAGCAAAATGTAAGACAAGATTTGGTATTGCTTACTTTTGCATAAGTATTACTCTTTCTAATTAAGTATTACGTGTGTATATGTGGTATATTAAACTTATAGAGGATAATTTTATATTTATGAAGACTGGACGTGCCATAGGTGGCCTATAGATTTGAATTCCCAGGATACTTACACCGGTCACATGTCATGTATATTTCCATCTTTCACATTATTTTAACCCATAGAAGTTAACTTTTCAACTCCACTTTATATTGTTACAAAAATTGTGTGGTTTTTGAGTCTGAAAGTTCGAACGATCATCACTAGGAAGGTGTTTCTCAGACTGAGGAAAAAATGAAAATGCACTTCTTTGAACCATTTTAATTTAACAGTTCATAACAGATCTAATATCAAGGGTAAATGATCTTAATGTTTTAGCCCAAATCAACATACGTCTTACAATGTAAAGATTAAAATTTGTATGCACCCGAAATGGGTCAAATATAAATTCCAAATGACAAAACAATGGGGACGATTCTATTGAGAACACCACATCATGCGGAAGGTCTCTGAGTGCCATTATATTTTGGGGGCAAAACAAGTATCATGTAAATTCCGTTTAAGAAAATCCCACGTGATTAAGAGTATCAATTCAGGTTATATATATATATATATATATAAAAATATATATATATATATATATATATATATATATATATATATATATATATATATATATATTCCATTTCTATCTGCAGCTGTTCAAAGGAGTAGCAATGATAGAGATTTTCGAGATGGCTCCCATAGTGGCAATATGGAGGTCTGATCAACACTGTTGTATTTATAATCCATTGAGTATCATATGAAGTCTCTAAATGAATATGGATATTCTTTCAGAACAAACAGCAAAAACTAGATTTTCAAGCTCATTGGCATGTGCCCACATTGGAGGTCTAGTCATCACGTTTTTAATATGTGTTTAATTACATCATCTCGTAATGGTCTTTTAGTGACAACTCCATGTCAATGTTCATTCTTTCAGGAGAAGTAGTTGCAATACTATTTTCAACGTGAATTGGAGATCTCATCATCGCAATCATCATGAATGCTCATGAGAACTATTAAACTGACCACCCCATTTTGGTATGGCCAGTAATTATAATCATTTGTCACATTAAGAAATAAATTAGGCCAAAACATGAAAACTACTGGCCATAGTTTGCTTATTTAGTATAAGCGTGTTATACGAATAGTAATGCATACAGTAACCTTAGTTAATGTTTCAAGCACTTGAATGCAACTTTTAAACAAAGAACTTACTCAAGGTCATGAAATACAGTTCACTGTAAATTACGTTTGTAGGGCATGAAATACAGTTCACTGTAAATTACTTTTGTAAGGCATGAAATACAGGTCACTGTAAATTACTTTTGTGAGGAGAGTGTAATACTCATGAAAATGCAGGTCCTCAAAAAATGACATGGTCCCAAAAATAACAGTATTTACATTGATTAATGTCTGCGAACCAGATTCACTAGCCCAAAACAAGCTTACTTTCACAAATTGCTACTCTCCTATTGATTTTAGTAGTCCACCAAACGTTTGTATTATGAACATTGTGCCAGAAACAATCTTTTTGTGATTGGACTTAGCTTAATGTATCTAGTTGTATGTGTTTTTAAGAAAACAAATTATGACTGCTGCACTAGCTGCAATTAAAATTCCACCAATATTTTAACTAGCCACAGGTAATCAGACTATTCTAAATATCGAACCCTGATGCATGTAGAATGGAAACGACTATATGGTCATGAGTTCAACGGCAATATCAAGCTGTACCGAAATATGTTGAACGGTTTGAGAGCTGTATGCTGTCTTGTTTCGAGGATACTCTTTAGTGGAGATTTAAAATGGGTCCAAAATGATCAATAACTATAAAAATTGGACCAAAGAAGACGATAATTGTCAAAAATACATATAAATGTAATAGAGGATCTACCAACCAAAATGGCACCCAATTAAGGACTATGGTGGTTACAAGGAGTGAGTAAAAATGGACATGTGGGAAAGGTGACAACAACTAGAAGGGCATCCCTAACAAAATAATAAACTGAATATTTGTCATAGAGTGAAATAAACTCACACTGCACAATGATGGCTATCTGCTTTTGACCTGTTAGTGTTCCATACTTGGTAGACATGGCTGTAGCCTCACATGTGTAAGTCCCACTGTCCTTTCTACTTATGTTATCAAATCTTAATATGCTGCCATCCAGTCGATTCTTCCATTGGACAGACTGCGGAATCGGATTGCCTACTGCTTCACACACCACGGATATAGATCGAGTTTCATCGATAAGGAGGTGATCACTGACATTGTACTTTATTTCTGGGCGATCTGAAATCGGATATGCCCATTAAATACAAACATCCTGATGATTATTCCTAATTAGTTCAAATAATATAAGTTTTATCACATGCATTTGATTTTTTTCATGAAAATATTTAATAGTTTTCATAAGTAGGTATTACATACATTATATGCAAGGACTGATCACATCTGTGTGGTCCTTTCTTCATCCAACCCCTCCAAAAGACACGCCATTAATAAGGCCTCTTTCCTGTTTCAGAACGGGTGAACGTACAACAACATGATGGATTCCAGTGTTAAAAGTATATCCTAGAGGCATTGGTTTTGTCTCAGGTAGGCACTTACGATCACCGTTTTCTAAAATATATTTCATTCATAGCTATACCTCTAATTTCATTTTAAACATTCTTTATTTAGGTATACACATTTATTAAATGTCAATGATATTTTGATTTTTGGCATACTTGAAATAGATGACACTTGCCAGAAAGTTTGTATATTGCATTGCTTGTTTTGATGTACTTCACATGAATTCACTTCTGCCTGATACACTGTTGTACATGTGACCCTTGTCCCAAATGTATTGGAGTACAATATGAACAGCAAATGTAAGTGTAAATGACAAGTTACATAATAAACTTAATTTAGCATTCGTAAAGTTTTTCTCATCTTTATCATAAATTTGGTCTATGAAAAGATACTTGCTAAGGAACTAACTGAATCAACTTTAAAAAAAAAGAATAGTAATGGAATTATAAGAAAATTGTGAGCAAACATTGGAGATTTAAGTTATGAAGTGCTTTAAAAATAATTGAGGATGTTGCTATGCTGAGCATGGCATGTACTATTTTGCAATGTCAAAACAATCTTGCATTCTTCATAACTGCTTTCTCAAGACGTGCCAACAGTCAGGTTCAATAAAAATTCAAATAAGTATAATGTCAAAATTTATTTAAAGGATACAAAAGAGTAATGCTAAAGAAACAGTACTTGCCATTATAGAGAAAAGAGCAATATATAGATATAAAAATAAATAATGGAGAGGATGCAGTATATAAAATATATGGTAAAAATTATATATGCACATATTATAATAAGAAATAGTAACCTGTCAGTGATGAAAACCCCACCTGAAAGTTTATAATTCAGTACACCTTTCTAAACACTGTTACAGATGCATTTATCCACCGACACTCACGTTCCTATTGCATATTTACTATCTGTCCGGATGCCGATAATAGACGGAAGTTTATTTCGTTCATCAGAAATCAGATTAGATAGTAAGGAGTTTTACAAGGAGTTACCAATTGGATAAAATTGAATCAGTGAAATGGACTTTTTATGGTATTAACCTTTGTTTCAGTTTTAACTAATAATGATGGGGGTATTAGACAATGGTTTTCTATCCCAAAATATGAGTACCCTATGGATCCATGACTCTAGCTATCTATAGTACTTTTGATACTACGAAAGTACATTGTTACATCCCGTTCAAATAAAATACTACTTGTGCTAAATAAAGTAGAAGTTTCCAGTGATAAAGTACTAAATATACTTATACTCGTTATGATACTTATAAAGGTACTTCATTGGTAAACTGCTTTCAGTTAATGTGCTTGTGCAAAATACCCCTAACTGAAACTAACTGAAACTCGGTATAGTCCAGCTCTCTCCTTGCTTTACAGTTTATGGAAGAGTTCTTTTAAATAAAAAAAAGGATGATTTTATATACCACTTAGGCTAAAAGATTCTGAGAATCGGAAGGCACATATGTTCAACCTCTTTACACGTGTATTGAATACCAGGGGGAATACAAAAGAGACAACATCTTTAGTCGTCTACATCCTCTACCCAACCCAAATTTCTGCTAGGTGACTGATTTGTCGCACTTTAATATACAGGAAGTTTGTATGAATATTATGAATAGAAATAGCAAGTAAATATATGAATGGTGATACATGGGAATTAAGGTAACGACAATAATAAAAATACAAAAACACACAATCAATAAATTCACATTGCACGAAATAAATTTTCAGTGACTTAAGATGTGCAAGAAAAGATAAAATGGAAGAGTCATTCATAAGAGAGTACGATTTCACGTGATTTGGGTACACAAGAACCAACAAACAGATTTACAAATTAAGGACTTAACTATGCACTTGCACAGTAATTACCCCAGCTACTTTATTTTGTACCTTTTTCATTTTTTTTTATTAGATTTATATGACTTTTAAAAAAAGTCAGGCGCAACACAAAGTAGATATTTAATCAATTTTCAATACCAGTATACATGTAGTGGAAAATAAGAGCTAACTCTATACTTACATTCTACATTCAGAACCGCGGGGTATGAAGAAACTTCGATGTGTTTGTCTGAGGTAAATCTGTTGATAAGATTGCAGGATATTTCCCTCTTGTCATCACTGGGCATTACTCCTGCAATCACAAGGTTGTTCATTGCATCCATCACACCCCTGTCACTGAACCATGTCACATTTGCAGAAGGATTACCATAGTCACTGCTGTAGCACTGTAGTGTACCTGTCATATTTTCCAACCATGGAAATCCACTATTTGCTCCTCCATATTCTTTCACCACGGGCTTGCTAGGTTTGTCTAGATTAAACATAGTAATGGCACTCTACTTTTATTCAATCCATTCACCTTAAAATATATAATCACACATATGATAAATGAGAAAAATAAAGACAGTTACGGGCCTTTAGAAAACCATTCTGTTCCTTCTTAAAAACTGGGAGTGGAATATAGAAATATATCTGAATATTCAGACCCTTCGGTGTTTTTGGTGACAGAGATCCCCACGTTATTTTATCGAAGCACCCTATATTTCATGTTCTGTGTAATTAATACACACACACACACACACACACACACACACAAATACACTCACACACACACACACACATATATGTATATTTAATGTGCACTGTTTATTAGTTTATTCAATGTATAATTGTACTTTGGACTTGAATTTGTCCGAAATCAATTTCATGTTGCACCTGACAAGAAACATCGAATTTGTGAACAACAGAACGTAGCTATTATTTTCTCCATTATTGTGGATGAAGTATTGAGATGGAGGTAAACGTAATTACTTTGATCTGGGTCTAGAACGTTGGAATTCCCCCATGGAAGAACCTGTTGCAGTTGATGTTTATCATGTTCTTGGTTACAATTTTTTAATAGACTTTTGAATGTTCTAGAAATTACCTTTAGACCATCATCCTTTTTGTACTTTTGTGTCTTGACTTTTAATACTGTTTACTTTAGTAATTATTCATTCTTGCTTTAAACTCTTTATCGTGATCATACTAATTTTGTTCAGTTTTAAGTAGAGTGGAAGTATGTATTATAATCATTAATCACTAGTAATACAAAGTGCTCATCAATACTATTGTTAGACATGAACATTGATTTGGAATCAAAGTGAACAAAGAAAAGAGCATTTTTGGATTATATTATTGTTCTATATCAAAAGACTTAGCACATCATGACAATTCAGGCCATTGGCACATTACCACGTTCGAGACTACAGGCATATCAACACATTCAATGTTGCAACTTATTTAGAAATACCATTGGAATTCAGTTGGAACTCATACATTTGGGGATTTAATTCACAATACTGTAAGTTCTTTTTTAAAATTTTCACTTTGTTTTCTTGGGAAATACATTATTGGATGAGTTTTACAAATTATGTAGGTTTTCGCTCTTTCCTGTTAATGAGTCGTTTAATATATATATATATATATATATATATATATATATATATATATATATATATATATATATATATATATATATTATTAAAGTTATAAGTGAAAAATGTGAGAAGAACTTACAGTATTATAAAGTAAATCCAAGCTAGTTCTTATAAATGTCTATGAAAGTCCCAAATGAAAGAAAAGTTCCTTATACATTTCAATACCGGAAATATACTGGTCTTCCAAGAACCGGGACGTTGTTAAGATGGCCTTGTCCAGAATTCCTTTGAATATTTTATAACAGTTCCAGAATAATGGTATAGTCCAAATAATGAAGTTTATATTTCAACTGAACAGTCCAAACACATGTTTTTTTCTCTCGAATGATATCTAATTACAACACAAAACATGTCTGCAGACTTACAACAGGAACACAATAAGCGTGAATGTCTCCAGAAATCGAAATGAATCTGATTGCTTAATTTTCTCCTTATATGCACCTTATATTGAGACTGTACTTCGTAATAGACCACGCGTGACACTACACTCTATTGATTGTGCATCGAATTAAGAATGTTCACGTAAGCTTGCTCAAGCGCAGGTAAGCCACTGAATTATTCCTGAAACATCGATATCCCAACAGTCACTGACAAACTACGCCATTGGCGCCATTTTAAGTCTTCTTAATAAGATTAGTATTAGTAATTTTCAACACATATGTAAACATCTATTTATAGATACTTTGCAATATTGCACTCAAGTCACGTAAGCCAAATTTAAGATATTTTGTACACGTTACAGCCATGAGTAAGAATTATAAAAAATTAGATAAAATCATATACCATGATTTACGTCATATATAGTTATACATAACAACACACACACACACACAGACACGTATATGTATGTCTGTATATATATATATATATATATATATATATATATATATATATATATATATATATATATATACACACACACACACCTACGTTGACCCATATCTGCTCATACTGGGAACAGTGCTGAGTAAGTGAATGAG
Source organism: Megalonaias nervosa (assembly GCA_016617855.1). Classification (NCBI taxonomy): domain Eukaryota; kingdom Metazoa; phylum Mollusca; class Bivalvia; order Unionida; family Unionidae; genus Megalonaias; species Megalonaias nervosa. Next base: position 58,939 of record JAECUM010016052.1, on the reverse strand, counting down.
ATCACATATTTGTTGCTAACTATAGGTGGGTTTGATAGAAGTTAAAATTCTTCCTGAGGAGACGCAAGTTGTAAATGAGGCTTCCGCTGTGACATTAAATTCCCTTGATTTGATCAGTGCTTCAGTTAAAGGCTGCTTTAATGGCTACCTTATTGCAAGACATTGCGCACCGCAAACTACATTCGATTACTTTGCTCAGGGTGTCGGCTGCAACTGCTCTACAAGACTTTATTATTCCTAGGAATTTTGGATATGTTGAACAAGTTTGTATTGTAGGAGACTTGAGAGAACCAATTGTTTTTTGTTTTCTTATTCTTCTTTATAGAGCAGGTAGATACGGTGTTGACTGAAGTTGTGTTTGTTGGATGGCGGTGTGTACATGTCAGTTAGTACGTTAGCTTTGATGGATGCTTCAACTATTTCTCTGGGTTTGTGTGACTGATGTCCATAGAAGGTATGCTTGCATGAACGGTTTGTCTTGGATGTTGAAGAATCGGAATAACGGTTTCTTTAGTTTAGCCTAATCCAACGTTGTGCCCCAATGTGATTTAAATGTCTCCTTAACCATATATTTTCCTCCTTGTTTACACGGAATGTTATCAATCAAGTCGAGGTTTCTTTGAAGTTATTTTTGGAGGGTTTTTCTAACATATGTGAACGCACTGTTGTTATACTCAAATTTTAATGCCAGCTGCCTACTTGCAGTCTCAAACACCATAGATTCTGACTGCCAAATAAGGTTGTCAAAGGGTCCCAGGGATTCATTTCGATGTGGGCGTCTTTGGGGGTTCGGTTACAAGTATATAGTTATTGACTGCGACTGTCGCACATCTCTCTGGAAGAAACGGTATCTAGTGAATTATATATAGTTTAGATTTTTTCCTCTTCCTGTGTCTGCTGTTGAAATCTGTATCACGTCAAGGCCCGAGACAGCTAGTAGACATGAGAAAATGTGATTATTTTAGAAAGAAAGGTTCATCCCATTCATCTGTGAACACCTGCTTCTATGACTGAATACAGGGATTATCGCTATTTTTGTATCTTTCTATCTCTCGTCATATTGGCTGTTATGCAAATACCAAGGTGGTTTATTGAATCGGTTTCCTTAATTATCATTTATTTGTCCGGGTTCCAGGGCCGTTGTAGGTTACGATGTCGTTTTTAAAGGGGTTGATTGAAAGGTGGAAAACGCTGGAAAAGTTGGATTTTGTTTGTAGTGAGATTTGCAGGTGAACATGAATAAAAAAATCTCATGTCAAGAGCAACACAACATCTTGGATTGTTAGTGTGGTGGAGAACTGTTCACATAGTGTACTCATGAAAATGACAACAGGGTAATAAAAATCATTAGGAAGATTTCTGGATGGAAATCCAATTGAGTCCCAACAGAGAAACAAGACTACTTCCAACTGACTAACACTTTATCACCCGAAAAGAATTTCGAGGAATCTAGGATAAGGCATATTCTTCTTTTGCAAAGTGCGGCATATTGAAACTATCTTTCATATGCTAAAGCAATAACAATATTTTCAAGATTATGACTATGTTGGCATGATAGATACGATCAACACCATCTTCGTGATGACAGAAATTAATATTGATAACACAGTTTCAAGATGGTCTTAGTTGTGGAATGTAAGATCAACACCATGTTCAGTTAGAATGTGCTAGACCCCACAAATCGATATGACTTTCCATGTAGGAGAAGAAAGAGTCTAACAATAGCTATCATGATGGCCATATTGAATGCCAGATCAGTTTCATTTTCATTCAGAATAATCTAAATAATATAATTCCTTTGTAGAGAAAGAAATGTTGATATAACTATCTAACGGAGCGTTTCCAAGACAACATCCATGTTATGCTGGATGTACCATGCGCATAATTTGTCTTTAGGCTCAGCTAGACATCTTAAAAGGAATTCAAACGAAATGCCCATCCTAATATGGCCATCGTTTTAGAGAAGGAGGACTAGGACGATTTATCAGAGTTTTACTGTGATAGGCACATTGGTTGTTAGAGTGGAACCATTGTGTTGATGTCCAGCCAGACATTAGGTTAAATACGTGCGTAACGTCCATGCAACTAAGGTGGAGTAGTATTAGCACACTTGTGCTAAATGAACGATCAATGACCAGTGGTGGACAACATGTCATCCAATATGCCCTTATGGTTTATGATAAGTATAGCTAAAACGTCCGACAGTTTTCCTATCCCATGGCATCATACGGAAAACAAATTAACATCATTTGTAGTGTCGTTGTAGAAAACAAACTCGAAGACCATAACGGATCCTATAAAGAGCAAAGATTTATCGAAGAGACGGACACTCTACTAACCAAAATTAGTTCCTGGAGTCCAAGCAAACATATATACGGAACCTTTATTTAATATTCTCGTTAAGGTCAAGATACCAAATTTGGAAACTAAACTATTTTCTCTCATGTCTGTAGTTCACATGTCCACAAGATACTTGTAAGTGCGGGGCATAATGTTTGGCCATGGATAGGATGGAAAGATAATCTGATCCAGACAATGTCAAGTCAGACACACATGCAAAGTTTTGTTCAATCTATAAATCTAAAATTCAAAATGTTCATCACGCTGAAGTTGATAAAAATCCCATCCTACTTCAAATTCAGTATCAGCTAAAATCTGTGATCATAACGTTTGACCGTAAAATCAATGTCAAAGTGATGACTATCTGCTAGTTCATGTGAGTGCAACTAAATGTAAAGTCTGTACAAAATTCACCTTGCAAGAAGTATTTCCGCGAAAAGCCTATGCAAATGTTAACAAATGGAAGAAATATAATGAGCACAAGATTTTCATGATGTTCAGGATGAATACTACTCTGCCACGCCATAGGTTAAATGAACACCATTTTTATAAAAAGAAAAACAGTTACATATTCTTATAATAGTGTTTTGTGAAGACCACATACAATCAAGATCATCCTATTTGCTCAGGAGAAGAAGCCATATACGGATTTTTTTGATGGATAGCAAGGCAGACCAATTTTGCAGGTTACATCAGCATCATTTGAATCTAGGAATAAAATTAAAGGTGGTTTGCTTTGTTTTTGAAGAATAATCGTTACAGGTGTTTTTATTCTGGCACATTTGCAACAGTTTAATTTCAATTAAACTACATACTGCAGGAAGTGTATTTTTGGTGTAATTACGACCTGCTAAACATCAGATTAAGTCTATTAGTAAACGCGTCATGTTGAGATGACAGTCTACTGAGGAGTAGCTATAAACAGATTTTAAACGACAGTAAGATCGTTTAGTACAAACCACATGTTGAAAACGAACATCCAATTAGAAGGCGATAACATGATTTAATGATGGCTACCGTTAATAGTGTTTTATCTACTAAATTACCATTTTTAATATTTACGACCAACTAGACATCACAAGACATTTAGGGAAAACCTCATTTTGATTAATGTAGAAGTAAGAAGTGCCACTGATCTCCCTGTCAGAGGACTTAAATTTCCCTACGATAAGTGCCATGGAACACTTTTATAAACCAAAGTCATAGTCCTATGTAGAGGATGTGGGCCCATTTCTCTCTTTCAATAACCTAGGCTGCTTTTCGCTTAATCTAACATCTCGTCTCGAAGTATGCAAAGTATGCCAAGATGGTGTGCTGAATGCCCCAAGCACACTTCCTAAAGCTACATTTGCCAGCTCCATGTGGAATGTGGAAAGATTTCAACTGAATAGAATGTTAAGAAGCTGTGTTTCCTTGGAGTCGATATCTTCAAGAAGGATGTGTGTTATTATTGGATCCACCATTAGGGTAACTGGCTATATCAAAACATAGAGATACAGCAAATGAAACTATATTTCTTTTATTCTTGCGTTTAGGAACTCAAAGTCATCGTCTGACAGTGATGGGAAGTTGGTGGGGTGGGTTGGCAGGATATGTATTTGGTCTGAATTATGCTATAGTGAGTCATAGCAGTTGCAATAACTTGTTCTTTAAAGCATTTTTCCAGTATTGCAACTCATCGCTTAAAATACCAGACGTTAGTCAGAACGATGAGAAAGTTTGCAATAACTCAATACAGTGGACCATGGTAAGTTCACAAAACCATGATTGATGGTTGAACGCTTGTGTTGATCATGACATAGCTCCGCAGAGCCGCTTCAATACTGTAGTCGTATGAAAGCCTCATTTCATAGCAACAAGCCTGTACTATTGAGATTAGTGCAGGCTGTGATGAGACTTAAGTTATCTTTCGCTTACCATTTAAGTCACAAATGTATGCTTACTAACTTTAGTAGCCATTGTTTATAGCTACACACACACACACACACACACATACACACACATATTGTAGTACTATTTAATTCCAGAAAGGAGCTGCTTGAATTGAACGGATGACACTGATAGTGCAAATGAATGACAGCAGACCGTAGTTGTTGCGGTGGACATCGACACCTGAACATCCAATTCAAGTGAAATGGCGGTCACACTCTGTGACTCACTGGACTGCTGTGCCCTCACCGGTTCAAGAATGTCATCCTGGCAGAGCAGTTGTATGAGGGTACAGTGTCGCTTATGTAAGATAGTCAATTGCTAACTTTGGGTATTAACTAAATCTAGCTGTAATATATAAATGACCTCTATATGGAGGTTGATTTATACGAACTATTAAACTCAGACGTTAATAATATCTGTCTGAAAGTGTGGCTGTCTTATAGTCAGCTGCAAGCGCATGATTTTGATTAGATGCTTTCCATATTAGTACTAATTACTGAACTGGACTATTGAAATTTAGTTTCTTATGTTCACATTCTTTTGTTTATCGGAAATCTAATACAACCCGAGGAAGTAAATGACATACGGTTTTCTCTAAAACGCCGATTGTATTGGTTTCTTACTGAATTTATCAGTTCAAAATTCTAATGAAAAAGGAAGAAGAGTTCTGCATCTAATCCATCCTATAGGACTCATTTTGTGGAATAAATTGTCAGTATACATTTACTTTATTTACATCTTTCCTTTCATAATAGGAAGTCTTTAACAAACAATAAATAAAATAAATAAGCCAAACCATCAAAGGAAATCATTTGTAACAGAAAATGGTATTCTTAGGCCTGTTCAATTTTTGTATGAAGTATGGAAATTAAGCACAGGGACATACTAACCACAGAATAATGAAATTTTATCAATGGCATTTAAACATATCAACATAAATACGTCATATAAGCACTAACAGTACTCTCTCCAGCCATCAGTTACACAAAAAAGAAAACTGCTTGGAAGAAGTGAGCTGTGGTGGTAGTAGCGTTGTTGAAACTGAGAAAGAAGTGCTTACTCAGCTGGACATTCTGCCAAGGTTAGGATTTATACTACTATAGATGAAAATACTGTGAAAGTAGTCAATATGGAAATTGTGCAGGTAATTGGTGATACTAGTATATTCTAGTAAGAAGTAGTGATGCAAGAGTGTAACAACATAAACTTCAAAAGAACTTACTATTTTGCACGAAATATATGTCATAAAATGAAAGTATATTTATAACAGTTAAATTTCATTTCTGGAGCCATTTTAAACTTAGTTGGTAGAACCTTGGATGAAATGGGTCGGAGTGTCGTTCGCAAGACACTTAGCTCTAATTTCCACTTCATGTATTAGCCAATAACACGTTAAAAAGTGATGTCAAACCAACGTAAATAATGTTTGATTTTACGTTCAGAGCAACCAGGGAAAGAGTAGTTATGACATGACATGGATGTTGAGGTCTTAATCGCATATGTGATGTGTTACAGGAGACATGCATTCCACATTGGGTCCATCACTACAGACAGGCACATTTAAGTCACAAAATGGTGACGATAATTTTATAAGAATGACCCCACTACTATGACAGTTGACATTGTGCGAAAGTTTAATATATTTACTTTTTATTAATGATAATATCTTCGAATGATAATGGCGGTTGTGGAATATGGTTACTAATATAGGTCATGGCCTTAGAGCAGGTCTAGGAGCAGTAACGATGGCAACTCGGCAATATCTATCAAAGAAACTGAAAAGCACAGATAACGAGTCGTGTGAATACTGCAATGACGATATGGAAACAGCACGGTAATATCGTAGCCTAAGTAGTGAAGACTGTCAAGGGTAAATCAAGTAGAGGGATGCTTTATTATTAATATAGCAATGGCATCCACATTCACCAGTCTTCAGATGTGTTACGAAATAACTTATAACGATGCGAATTTAGTGCAGTACAAGCATTGAATGAAATTCTCACATGCTGTTTCTTAAAACAGTGAAGCACAAAACTATCCAGGAAATTTCCAAACTCTTTACACATTTGACGTTACAAAGTCTGGTTGCATTCCAGTTGGTGTAATACTCAATGATGGCTCACCTGAGTAAATTTTTGTTGAAAAAGGAACTGTATCATGCCTAAAAGAACGAGCTTGTTTATTTACAAAAGCTTTAATTGCAATTACGAATTACTATAAAGTCAACATTTACATTCCGCTAAATTTTAATGTAGAAGTTTGATATCAGCATTGGTATCCATGTATCACACCAAGCACAAGAGGAAATACAACGGCGGCGACTGGACAACTACCGATAACAAGTGGAAAACGTACAAGTTAAGGACTAAACATTCTGAGGAAATCATTGCAAACGTGTGTGCCTTGGCATATATAAACTATTTGGTAGAACATGGCATTACGCATAATGCGTATCACATTTTCTAGAGTTTCGTTTAGGTCTATGTGACCATGTCTTAAATCCGATATTGGAGCCAAGCCATATAGATAGCTATGCAGACCATTCGGATCTTTTCGGATTATCATGAGTTGATGAAGATCTGACGAGTCTATACTTGCAGAAACACCAAACACCGTTTACCAAATATATGCAGAAGTAACTAAAATAGGATTGATATATAGCCATACCGACTCTGTTTCACCATAAGCAAATCACGCAACAGCTTGGAACATAAATGCCAAGCCGTGTAAGAAAAGCTTACATTATTATGTTTTATAGATGAATTGTATCAGAACTTGAGACAGCTTCGTTAATCTGCGGCACAATTAAATATCCAAATTCGTCCTCAGGCTTTGGAAGCCAACTTGCATGCGTGATCAATATGGCATATGCTGAGGCTGACGAGTGTGTCTGCCATCGCCGTATTGCACATAATATTGCTTCAACATCACCCGAATTAATGTTTCAAAATCTCAGTGGCGAATTAAAACGGCGACTGTTTATCATCCCACGCACATATAAATCGCATAAAGACGCTAGACCACTTTTACAAACATGATTCCTGTAATCATATCAGTGGTAGAATACTCTGGTACCTCAGGAGATAAAGCGTAGACTGCTCTCAGTGTGCATATTATACTATGCCGCTTAATCCTGACAAATATGAATTTATGATCAAAACATAATGATTTCTAGTTGTCCACCTGTAATATTAAACCTTAAAGACAGAGAAGATATTAATGATGAAATAAAAAAGGCATTTAACACATTCTTAAATACACAAATACAGGTTCAGAGTGGACTTTGGACAGATGCGGGTAGGTTGAAGTTCATATTTCCCCGTTACAACCTATTATCTGGTCAAGTTATGTTCCAACGCCAGCAAATACTCCATCACGATTAAAAATAAATGAGAAAAAGGACGTCCACCGATGTTTGGAACCGTTATTTTTGTCGGCTTTACATTATGTGAGTGAAAATAAAGATCATCATGGAAAATTAATACAATAACGAACTCAATTTTGGCAAAATTGAATTTCTTGTACAGGTTAATGACATTAATCAGTTTCAAAGCTAAGCCTGATCGCCGTCAATGTTCATTTTTATACAAAGGTCTACAATTGATTTGACTATCCCTATTGCATAAAACAGGCGATGTAATATTGATCTGTTGTTATTATATGATTCAGAGTCGATGTGCACAATGAATCAAAGATTTACCACAAATGGTATTTCGTCATAGTAAGCATGAGGGTAAAAACTTTAAATGCAGACGTTGCATGCATATACTTAGCACCAACAACCTGCTCGCTGACTATAACTTGTACTGTGGTTGCATCATTGTAAAGCGGCGGCGTACGATCATGACAGAACCTGCTAAATGATATTGAAGTTCCCAGCAGCACAACGAAACTGAAAGTGCAATATTTAATCTATTCCCAGAACCAATGCATAAACCTTCATGTGGAAGATTTGAACAACCAAGCAAATGAAAGATAACTTGCTGTACAAGGTAATGCGGGTCTTGTTGCATTGTTAAGTGCAACGGACAAACTAAGCCACCTATGCCGGTATCGCAGTAAGAATTCAGTTAAGGTTTTACTTAGAGCTCTCAAGGTTATGGAAAATATCAGACAAACGTTCTCGTTGACCGGCTACATGAATATGAATAATGATGACATTTGTGAGTTTTCATTAACAAATCTATGATGATTCCTTCGACGGAAGTGAACTTTCGAAATTTCATGATCAATGTTACATCACTGGCTCATATAGAGTTTGCTCCTCTGTCGAATACAAAAACACCCGAGGGTGACTGTCCCGAACTGTATGTGCGAACCGATGTGTTGCTGATCTCAGATGCATTTGAAACATTTCGTAACACCAATATGAGAGTGTAAATTATATACTTCACTTCCAATGAGTGGACCTTGTCCACCACCTAAAATAAATCTTGGCCTTCACACACTTTTAATAATTCATTTTACAATTCGTTATCAGATACCTGGCCCGCAGTCGCATTGAAGTCATGGATGAGATCTATATAAGCACATATATCGTCTGATGCTTGGTATGCAAGCTCACGTCAGTAACATGCAGCATCGACACAATTTATAGGTGCTTCACCAGGCTTATTTTGGATGCTAGAATCAAGAAAAACTAGACTTTGCCTAAGACAGGTATAACCGAGTGTTTTGCTGTTCTAGGAGTGTCAATATGTTGTGACATTATTTCAAGAGGCAATTTATTTTTAACGAACTCTTTCTGCAACAGAAAGTTACATAACTTGCAGAAATACATAATGTAGCCTTCAAATCCAGATTACATCTCCACTATGCCACCAACATTGTTTGATAATATTTGTTCTGAGCTAAAGTGTTTTCTAATTATTCAAAGTAATCAGAGTTATTGTGAATATATGAAAAATTACAGAACGTATATGCTATTATTATTTCTCTTCATTATTAGCATCAGAACATTTTGCAGAAAACAACGAGAAACAATAGAATCAAAACTACGACGCCAGAACACATTCTCTAAGTACAAATATGCAGAATGCTCTGACAAGGAAGTTAAAGTAAAAAGTTGAAGTAAAAAATACCTTTTATAAATTCAGCATTTATTCTTTTGCGTTCATTTATTTATAGAATATAACGACATGACAGATATAAATGCATCTTGGAAAGCTGTTTATTCAGAACAATTCGTATACAAAACTCAGAACTATCATCACAAACTTTTCAAGATATTGATACAAATCTAATCAGGCAATATCAATTTGTATATAGAGAATTTGGAGGAATCTGTTTCAATCATATTATGACTGAAACATTCTTAAACACATTTGTCCTCATTTTGTCTAATTATAGAAGACAAATTGTAAACATTTGCAGACGATTGGTCAAATGATGCATCGCCTTTTATTAAAGGTATTGGCATCCTAAGAATGAAATGGCGGTACCGTCACAGTTGTTTCTATATTTAAAAGCTAGTAAGGACATTGGAATCCAACCTAAAATTATCGGATGCCATATTCTCTGGACAGCATATGCTAGCAGTGGGACGCTGAACTCGTTACCCATGAAATCCCAACACCGTCGAAAAGAAACTCTCCATGTGCCACATACCACCTTATCCTAGAACGTGATAAAGACATGTAAAACGTAGATGTCAAGAAAATACAATTAAGTATGCTAAGTACAGTATTTATTCACTGGATCTCATTGTTATAGTTATATATTTACCTCTTTCCAACAAATTTCTATATTGAGACATTAGTCATGATATTGTCAGAGGTAGTGTTAGATAATGGAGGGAGGCACAGGTGGTATTTGACTGATTTTAACAGTATAATGAAATGCACGTACTCGTCGTTATCTTGCAGGTGTTGAATATATCGCTGTCGATACTGGTAATATGCTAATGATCAGAAGACGGCCAGCGCTCCAATAAAGTCATTGGTCTTCTTGCATGTTATGGCAATTTCACGGTAGCTCTGACACTCCTCCGCTGTTGGCATTGTTTGTCATTGAGGCCACAGACATCTGCATAAAATTAAAAATAATAATCTGTGGCAAGTTAATTGAGGTAAGTCTTGCTTATGAAGAAAGTGTTAATTAGGTAGTAGATATTTTGTAATTCCAAATTCCTTGTAGCTCAACACATGAACAGATCAACAATATTGCCTAAAGAGACCAAGTTATCAGAAGGTTAAATTTCCCTTAAAATGTCCTACCAAAAAGCAAATTCACAATGACTGTTGTTTGCTTGAAAATTTATACGAAGCAAGACTGAGTTTATGATGCAACTCTCTCAAAAAATAAAATAGAAGCTATATTTATTTTTCATAACCATCAATCGTTTTCAGGTTAGAATTAAACACGTTGTCCATGGTAATTTTCTCACCTGTTACATAAATGAATAACACGTGGGTGGAGGGGGGCATATGTGTACGGACATTCAAAACGAAGCAACAGTTAGATGTATTGAGATATGTGTTCTATATTATGCATGTGAAAATGAAACATTCTGACTGCAAAATATCGTTAATGGAACCATGCGACAAATTGTCGTCAAAAGATCAAAATCAAAAACATTCAGTTCAAATCTTACTCACCATTCATTATTGTTCAGGCTGTTGCCGATATTGCGCACAATTACTTAACTTCTGGTTTTCTTCCGACTCTTCGCTTGCGAACGGTTTAAAGCGACAAGATTCGACTCATTTGACATTAATCTCTTCTTAGCCTTCATCAAAATGACAGAACGAGTCATCCAATTCAGGTTAATATTTGCTCTGTCACAAAGAGAAGCCATGCTGCTAGCCAACTTGGGTTCCTTTTTGACACTATAATCTCGCGCATGCGCATAGGACTGTTTGGAAAAGGTCGCACGAAGGTTTCTATAGGGGCGGCATTTTTGTGGTATTTTAAATGGCCATATCGGCTAATCCAGCGAATGAATGTGCGTCCTCTCTTCACAGTGTACATAAAATGTCTAATAAACTAAGTTTACTCAAGTTATTGTACAGAAATAATTGTTGCTCTTTCAGTCATATTGTCCTTAGCTTCTTGCCATCTAACCCTGAAATTGATTGGGCTCTTTCTCACCACATATTGCAACGTTTTGCAACTGTAGAGAGCAGACATTTTGCGTTAATATGCAGCAACCATTTCAGTCCTAACTTTCAGAATGTCTTTGACGTTGGAGCTTTTGAACACAAAAGCAATATGGCTCTTTCTTACTCCAAGAGAAAGCCATCCACAAAGCTCGGTAGTAGTAGAGGGGGGACAATTCCATTTGAAAGGCAGATGGATGAAAGGTCAAACTAACATAAGACATGGCAGGTATCTAAACACAAACAAGAAATCAAAACAGAACTAGGGTGGTAAATACCTACCCTAACAGTAAAGGGAAACGTAATTCAGAAGCAACACTTTGCCAATGGGTGTTTAAAACTAGCAAAGCATACTAACACGTATAAAGTACATTATGAGAAAATTCGTTGCAAAATTATATATGACTGATGGCACCTATTCCACTGATGATGAAAATTCATATCACCTGGATACACATAGTAAGTGTATGAAGCTTGTGGAACAGAAGGATGATATTCCAAACTAACCAAGGTATCATAATGGAACCATGTTTTAGTGCAACACTTCAAACTACTAACTGTAGATGGACACTCACCTTGGGCAGGGTATTAGTAACAGGAAAGCAAAGTAATTTATTAGAGCTACTTAGTATATTTCTTCATAAGTGTCAATGCATAAAGTTTGAAATGATTTGAATTTTCATTGACTGTACCTATTTTTATCAGACCAAAATGATGATAATACTTTTTTAAAGAGATTAACAAATTTTGCTTTAAAGCATGTGACTTAGTATAAACTTGCAATAATCAATATCAGTGTATCTAATTAGTATGTGACCTGCATGAAACATTTCAAACCTTGCTGACATCATGAACTTCTCAGATTGACTATGAAGCAAGTCTTAAAAGATCATTTAGGGTTTTAGCCCTATACTGGTATTAGGATTAGAAAATATACATATACATCTACACCATTAAGGGATATAATAATGATATCTTTAAATATCATATCCCCTTTGATGCGATGCCACCTATATTGAAACTATGGCAAACTTACTTCTGTCAGTGATAGGTGTCTGTACCTCATTACTTTCAAAGAAATTAATAAACAAAATGCATCATTTTCACAAACTAATATCATCACTAAAATAACTTTAACCATCCATTAGTGTTCAGTTTCGTCTCCATCTACCTAGTGTTCATAAACTAGTTTATTTTCCTTCTTTGTTGTCATGAAACAACGCTTTGTCAACGTTAAACTTGTAAAATTTACATGTCAGTGTGTTAATAATGCAGTGCATACTTTGTCCAATGTTGCATGACTTACACCACACATTTACAGATGGCTTTTCCATGGACAATACTGGCTGCTGACCACCAATAAATCCTTTACATATTATCTGTTGATTGCTGTCATTTTTCATCAGTGTCAAGAAAATCAGACTGGTAAGTGTGTGGAGCCCAGTGGCATCAATGTTGTTAGTGGTAGTGATGTTGTCAGTCAGTGGTCTTGATCCCAGGAACCATCGAATAGTTGAAATGGGTCGTGATGGACTGCTGATACAGGTGAGCATTTGAGGATACCCTTCATAGAATACCACTTTTGATGTAGAAATGTTTAAAGTAACTGATGTGACAGCAACTGTCAAGAAACCAGAGTTTGGAAATGAAAATTATACATATTTATAAGTACTTATTATATACTAAAGTATAGCTATTATCATTAAAAAAATATGAAAACATTACAATAGGAACAAAACATGTCTATCTAATAGAGCTGGCAAATATGCCATTTTTTTCTTTGTTTGTTGCGGAACATACATAACCAAACTTAAGCCAAATTGTTGAATTAACCCATAGGAAGAAATACTGGTTCAGACTTTGCAAACGTCAGTCCAATTTTTAATTAGTTAAACATAGGAGCGTCAAATTGACCCGTTGGCTACGTAAATAAAGCATAGCCTTGATTTCGTTAAGAGGTGTATATTATTCAATTATTGTGGTTCCATTCCAATACCTCTTAGTAATGCACATTTCTTAATATCGCATACCATGCACCTCCAGAAAATTAAGATTCGGGATTATTTGTAATTTTTTTCCTGTTATGTATTTGAGACAATGGCGTATATGAGCAGTCTCGACATAAAAAAAGATATCTTGTCTTCGACATTATTGGTATCGAATTAAAGAGACATCTTTATCAAATTCTTCATCTTGATTCATTTCTCCTGTACTCATAACAAACAATAATTGGTCATACTGTTGCTACTGTCGAACCAGGTGAGCTAGTGAGTTTTGAAGATCAAACTGGTAATCTTAAAACTTCTAATGCTCACATTGTAGATATTATATTCAAGTAGAAGGGCGACTTTGTGGTAAACAATCTGGTGAAAACGATAGAATCAAAGACTCTGGCGTTTAGGTTGCTGACCTGATGAGGCTGCGATAACAAAGACATGGGTGCATAGATCGCAGAAATAACTGCGCCACCACGTCTAGTAACCTTTCGGGACATAATTAAGGGAATATTAACCAAGGAAGGAAAGAATGTAATTAAAGAGAAACCTTTACAAATGTTAGACTGTTTTCGGTTCCGCTGTAATTGGCTTTGACAGACCTAAACATCCCATTTCAAAGTCCGAAACATACTTATTTACCCAAATTGGAATTAAATGTGGATGGGGTAATATGCAGATGCTGATAAATAATCGGAAGTATTTTGACTCTTTTCATAAATATTAAATATCGACAATTCTTTTACACAGCTGTATTTATAAAATCATTAGCTGCCCCGGATGAAATTCAGTTCGTAGAAATCGACATTTATCCTGAGGGGTTAGTAACCGTCTTTGGTGTTTGTTTTTGAGATTAGATTTTATCGTTATTATACTCGTAATGGAACCTGACCCCGGTGATGTGGTTGCGGAATTTTCTATGTGTTAGATCAGCTGGAAGTTGAAGTTAAAATCGATAACATTTTTCCTCCACTGGTTGATGAATATCTGCGATAAAGCGGTGTTCGAAAACCCCGTATGAACTGTGTTATGTATATGTAATTTAATTGTTTGTTTGTTAGTTTAATTTTTTTTATTTCAGTACATGCTATTGTAATGTAACATTGTATGCTGGACTTGACCTTGTCCAAAGTTGAGTTCATTTCTGCCTGGACTGATTGATATTTTATAAATTTCATTTTATGTAAACATCTGATATATAGCTAAATTATTCTCTATGTGTATGGGCTAATATCAGGATCTTTATTAATAGAAGAAGTAAATATGTTTATGTGAGTCAGAGTTTGGAGTTTCCTAAATGAATTATGCATAATGCAGGTTATTGTTTTGTAAACCTCAGGAACAATCTAGAAGGTTATCTTTTCCATTAGGTAATGTTTAATTTTTAGAAAATGCTAATTGTGACCTGAGGTCAAGTAGAGAAATATCTAATCTTACGGTTGTGAGGACTTGATCATTCGTGATTTAACATCTAGCACTTTTAAGTTATATTATATGTTGTGACCAGTAGTTTTCGGATGGAATCTATTTTGTTCAAATTATTGAATTCAAGGGACTATCTTTTCTGGAAATACAAAAGTGCTCTGATAAAATTCTTGGATATAGATATTCGCTGAAATTTATACTGAATTCAAACCTGGAATTATATTTCTTTGATTCAACAAAAGATTACGAAAGTCTCACACAACTCATATTAGTTGAAGAGTTCAGGAACTGTGTCGATAGTGACATTAGGATTTATCTTGACGAGCATGAGATCGAAACCTTGGAAAATACTGCTAATGTTGCTGACGAGTATTTCTTAGCTCATAAAGTTCCTGTTGTAGGCAAGTCTTTCACTCAGCAGTCTTCTGGTAAAAAGGTATTTCAGCCTAATACGATCCCTTCTAAAACTGAATCTGGCATAACTTTTAAAAATCAAGCTTCTGATAAGCTTGATTCAAAATCCTTGTATATTCCTACATGTACCTATTGCAAGAAAAAAGGACACGTTGTTTCTGATTCCTTTAAATTGACATATAAGCATCAGAATCAAGACAGACCTATCCCAAATGCTCTTATTTCTAAGAGGTCAGGGTTACGGTCATGTATTGAAAGCAATACATTTGCTGGGTCTAATAAACCACAGTCTGATTTTATTATGAAGAATTATGAACCATTCATGTCGAAGGGTTCTGTATCACTCTTGGGTGATTTGGCTAATCCTATCCCTATTAAAATCTTAAGGGACACAGGAGCTTCTCAGAATCTTTTATTATCAGGTACTTTGCCTTTTTCTGAGAAGTCTTCTTCTAATGAGAGTGTTCTTATTCAGGGAGTAGAGTGTGGCTTTGTTAATGTTCCTCTCCATTCTGTAAATTTGTCATCAGACTTAGTTTCAGGACCTGTGACAGTCGGAATAATGTTCTCTTTACCCGTTCAGGGCATTCATTTATTACTAGGCTATGACATAGATGGAGACAAGGTTGTGGTTAATCCATTTGTAACTGACAAGCCTCTGGATCAGAAAGTGGATCCTATTTGAAAAGAATTCCCTGATTTATACCCAGCTTGTGCGGTTACTAGAGCTATGGCAAAGAAAGCTCTTGAGAATGATTCCGATAGGGAAAGTATTCCTTAAGCTGACACATGTATTGGTCAGGCTTTTGATGAGGCCACCTTCACTCCTTGTTTGGATCAATCAAAAGGTATTGATTACAGTGATCCTCTTTTAATTACTCATTCTCTTTTTTCTAATCAGGGTGACAAACGATAATCACTTGCCGTCGAACAGGAAAAAGATCCTGAGATCTCCTGTTTGTTTCAGAGGGCCATTAGTGAAACTGAAGCCACTGAAGTATCTGTCTGTTATTTCATTAAAAATGGAATTCTTATGAGAGAATGGAGACCTCCCGAGGTACCTACTGGAGACGAGTGGTCAATGAACAATCCAATTGTAGTTCCAAAATCTTACAGACAGGAAATACTTAGTCTGGCCCATGAAACTCCTTTGGCTGGTCATTTCGGGATTAATAACACTTATCACAAGATCTTGACTCACTTTTATTGGCCAAAAATCAAAAGTGATGTTTGTAAATACTATAAATCTTGTCATACTTGTCAAATGGTAGGAAAACCCAATCAGAAAATACCTAAGGCTGATCTGCAACCTGTTCCTGTATATATCGATATAGGCGAGACAATAATTCCGATATGTGCAATACAATGCTTGTTGTTCCCGTGATTCCAGTCACACCATGATCAGCGGTCGTTGCCGCAGGAAGACCACAAATAGCATCTTGGACCAAGCACTAGCGCTTGTATTTTATGGTCAGCGCGGTTTTCTTGGTAAATTCATCTCGCACCTGTTGTTCCGCTTCGAGCATTTTTTTTTTCATGCCGGTAAGACTGACTGTCCATAATAGTCCTTCTATTAATAACACAATTTCATATTTTAATTGTGTGACAGGCAGACCTTGTCTAGTCTCATCAACAAGCGCATGTGTGATACTCAAACGCACTTCTAGCAAATTAACCTTTTTATTGGCACGCTTGTTATACAACATATAGAAAGCCGCTGTGTTGGAAATATTTAAATCTCCGGCGATTGTGCGTTATGACTGTCTGGAACTCCTTTCATTGAAAAACACCGAATATTCCAGAACCTTTTGAATCTAGTGATCGTCTTTGCCCAATAACTGTTACCCAAACAAGCGCATCTTTGTTGAATAACAGACGAGACCTTTATTTTCTCAGGTGAGTCAATGTTGCTTTAAAATAGCCGATGGTGAATGCAACTGGGGTGGATACATCGGTGAACTCCACTTCGTAATTCTAAGACAATAAAGAGTGTCTTTGCATCTGGTGCTGCAGTCAACACTTCAGCATCGTGTTACGTGTCTAGGCTCGTAGAAAAGTAAGAAAGAAAAGAGGGAAGAAAAAAAGCTTTGTAAAATTTAACAAAATAATTTATTTCCCTAGAAAACAAGGTAAAATTAAGAAAAAGGACTTACGGTTTATGAAACTAGTCCAAAATTAATCCTAGAATTAATAAATGTAAGTCCTATCAATAAAAAGTCCCAAGTGAATCACAGTTCGAATCCCGATGAAGTTCCAAGATGGATGGCGATGACATCTTCAATAACCTGCTTTGTCCTGGTGTGTCAACAGTTCCTTCTTGAATCAACAAGAATAATATTCCAGTTTCGAATTTCCAATAATCTCCAATAAATGTATTTGTCCAATAATTCTCATGAGCACAAGTAATTTCCAGGGTAAATAAATTATTAATTCCGAAAAAGAGAAAAAATTCAACTCAAACTGGTCACAACAAAAAACACCTTTGAGCTCCGAAGGTTAAATGCAAGACTGGCTAAAATCACTAAAAAAACGTGTTTTAAGCCTACCTCCTACGCAGAATATATCACCTGATAGGGTCACGTAATCATGTTTTTTGTTTTTTTTCAATCGACGTAGAAACATTACATGCCGACTATCACGTATGCAATGTACGGATTCGACTCTACTAAACAAATCTTACTATAAGATTGAAGAATAAAAAAAGTCGTTTACGTAGAACTGCCTTTCTGGTCCTGTGTCAAGGTTAGAAAAAGATACAATGTTTCTACTAACGCTTGTTTATCAGGTCAAAACGAACTGAACTGAATTTTCCGGAAAATTGTCAAATCCAGTGAATAAAGTTATAAATACCATAACATGTAATGAAATAAAAATAAAATAAAAAATAATTTTAAACTAACACGCAAGTAATTAAATTACATACAGATAACACTTCCCCCATAAAAAACAGAAAGATTTATATAATAAAGCTTTCTTTTTACCATACGTTAATTGTACATGAGGTAAAACAATTACATAAGAAAAACTCTTATGAATTATACAAAGTGTACATGAAATAACATTTCTATACACGGGAAAGTGCATCTGTTATTAAACTGTCTTTTCCTTTGATGTGCCTGATGTCAATATTATATTCCTGTAACAACAAACTCCACCTTAATAATTTCTGATTTTTGTTTTTCATCTTGCCGAAGAAAGTAAGGGGATTGTGATCATTAAACACAACAATCGGAGAAGGAGCTGAACTAATGTAAACTTCAAAATGCTGTAATGCCAATATTAACACCAAACATTCCTTCTCGATTGCTCAGTAATTCCTTTGGTGCTTATTTAATTTCTTCGAAAATTACTGGATGATCAACACCATTTCTCTCTTCTTGAATCAATGCTGCTCCAACCCCAACATCACTTGCATCAACGGATTGTTTAAATAATTGACTGAAATTTGGAGCTGTAAGAACTGGTGCACTTTCAAGTATGGCCTTTAACTTGTCAAAAGCCTGCTGACATATTTCAGTCCAAAGAAACTTGCTTTGCTTGCTCAATAAGTTTGTCAGGGGTTCAGCAATATTAGAAAAACTCGAACACAATTTCCGATAGTACCCGGCCATACCTAAAAATCGCATCAGTTGCCTTTTACTGACAGGCACAGGGAATTCAGAGATAGCCTTGACCTTAGCATCTATAGGTTTAACTTGCCCATGTCCCACGATATGTCCAAAAAATGTTACACAAGCACGGCAGAACTCACTTGATTGTCAAACTTGCATCAGTGAGTCTGGAAAAGAATTTCCGAATTGTTGCTAGATGTCCTTTCCAGGTGTCGTTGTAGATGATGACATCATCGATGTAAGCATCACAATTATCTAGACCAGAAGTAATCATAGTCATCAAACGTTGAAAGGTACTTGGCGAACCCTTCATCCCAAACGGCATTACTTTATATTGATAAAGTCCATCTGGAGTCACGAATCCGAAATTTCTTTTGCCCTTTCCGTTAGTGGAATTTGCCAAATCCTTTCAGAAGGTCAAATTTGGTGACGTACTTGGTATTTCCAATTTTATCAATGCAGTCATCGATTCTGGGTAATGGAAAGGAATTTGTGTTAGTCACACTGTTCACCTTCCTATAATCAGTGCAAATACGGAAAGGTTTATCTCCTTTCGAAACAAGTATACATGGTGAACTCCAGTCACTTTTACTGGGCTGTATCAAATCATTCTCCAGCCAATACTGAATTTCTTTTTTCAAATATTCCTGTTTGAGAGGGTTCATCCTGTATGGGTGTTGTTTCACAGGCTTGGAATTTACAATGTCAACGTCATGAAATTGTTGTTTGTCCTCGTAGGAACATCTGGAAACAAGTGCTCATATTCAAATAATAACTATTTAAATTCATTCCTTTCTTGTTATTGCAAATGTAAAAGTTCCTGGTCCAGATTAATCATAATTTCCGAATTCCGAAGATTTGTCACTCCACAATCAGCAGAGTCCGATTGAATTCCTTCACTTAAATCCTCACTGAGTGAGACAGGTACAGCTTAATTAATTGCATGATTTACCTGGCTGAATCTCTCAATATAGTCCTTTAACATGTTTATGTGGCTAAGTTGTTCTTGTTTTCGCCTCCCAGGAGTATTTATGATGTAATTTAAATCTTTTACTTCTTTTCAACCGTGTACGGACCATAATACTTGGCCTGAAGAGGATTTTGTGGAATGAGCAAGAGAGCTAGAACTCTATCACTAGGCTGAAAACACCTTTCCTTTGAGCTTTTATCATACCTTAATTTCATTTTTGACTGAGTAGAGTGCAGATTCGCTCTTGCAACCTCACAAGTATTTGACAACTTATACTTAAAATTGAAAATATAGTCGAGAAGATTAAGTTCTGTATCTTCATTATAAAGAAGTTTCTCTTTCAACAACTTCAATAGTCCACGCACAGTGTGTCCGGACACTAGTTCAAAGGGACTGAATCCTAAAGATTCTTGAACTGACTCCCTAACAGCAAACAAAAGTAAATGAATCCGTTCATCCCAATCTTTACCCGTATCAAAACAATATAATCGAATCATATTTTTCAATGTCTGATGAAATCTTTCTAAAGCCCTTTGGCTCTCAGGGTGATAGGCAGAAGATTTGAATTGTTGAATGCCTAATACATGCATAACTAGCTGGAAAATTCCAGACATAAAATTTGACCCTTGATCAGATTGGACAAATTTGGGAAGGCCAAATTGAGTACAAAACTTTATCAAAGCTTTTACTATCGTTTTAGTTTTCATAGTCCTCAAAGGAATTACCTCTGGGAACCTTGTTGATGCACAAATAATGGTCAACAAGTATTGGTTGCCTGACTTGGTCTTAGGTAAGGGACCAACACAATCTACCATTATTCTGCTAAATGGTTCGTCTCTAGTGGTACTATGCATATTAATTTCTATGCGAATGAATTCACCTATTCAGGATGCTTGCAGTGGCACATATCATTCTCAATGCCGTCAGAGAACTGTATACAGTTGATATAGAGGAAAGAAATGATCAGTTTGAGACTGTGCTGACAGAAATGGAAAAGCACAGACAGTTATGAGCACAAATAAGAAACAGCGCGGATTTACAAAAATTAAAAGTCACGTAAAATACAATCTTCATGCAGAGGCCTGGTTTATAGATAGAAACACAAGCTGCTGCAATAATAATGCATTGCTGGGTCTGCAACTGGTAGATCCGTACCGTATGCAACCACATCTGGTCTCATGCATTGATGATTAAATTGCTAAATATGCATGGGATGCATATGCCCTAAGAAAGTCAATGGGCTGGAGTATGTAACAGATGTCAGGGGCCCAAAGGGGCCAGAGGGGCCACTAGTTTGTACATTAAAGGAGCAGTACTGCACATAATGTGAAGAAATATAAACTTCCTGGAAACTCTTGGCAAGTGTAGTCCTTGTAGAATCGAAATTTTCTGACCCATAAAGTAGTGTCAAACATTTTGGTTTATATAGATAATTGAACTGAAGCTTTTATAATTAAAAAGCGTTGGAGACATTTTTAAGTGCTATAAAAAGCTTAAAGGAATAAGAGACATATTCGAACAACTGCGGCTGTTACCGTAAAACCTGATGATTCTATTTAAATATCAAAATGGGAAAGACCCATATCCCAGAGCAAGAAATGTGTTTTGTGGAAATATGGTCTGTACAGTCGAGATTAGTTTTATCAAGGGCACAGGTCAAGAAGAAATAGAAGAACGTACAATAATATACAACGGTGCTAGAATCTTCCATCCAATGGACAATGACTTGAAGTAAGTTGCACGAGATTACGAGAGGTGTCTTAAGACAACAGTTAACTATAAAACAATGATTTAGTCGATATCATTATTTCTAATCGATACTTTGCAGTGCTGGAGGAATGGATATGTATTGAATATAATGGGTAAAGCTATCGTTACTGGGACTTAAGGTAGAGATTCAAATCGTATCGTATTCTATATATGGACGTTACTGAATGATGAAGAAAACTTTTATTTTCTGATTGAACTTTTTATGTCGCTGAATTAGTTATATATATATATATATATATATATATATATATATATATATATATATATATATATATATATATATATATATATATATTATTTGCTGCACTATGTACTGCTTTGTTTCTTATATCAAAATATTTTCCAGCTGCTGACATTGATAAAAGCCTTTTGTTATGCCTGTTTCAAGATTAATTGATCTACTTGGTTGTGTTTTTTGTGTGTATTTACGTGTCTTTCCAATTAATATGTTTTCTCCCTGTGTTATCGCTCGCAAGTTTTCCAAATGATTATCTGTTCTATTGGGGTTAATGTGATCAATAACAAGACCGTCATCAAAAACACTGGTAAACAAATATGTAGGAAAGATATTTTTCTACTACCGAGAATCGCAATACTAATTTGTATGTAACCTGTATTAATGACATTTCCTACACGTTTTTTAAGTCGACAATTTCGGATGATCTCAGCTCTGTTCGCTACGTAATTATCCTATATCGGATGCTTCTTAAACTCATGAACGTTAATGCCACTTTCAAGTTGCTCCATTTATATAAATTTCGTCTTCTCTAATATAACATTATTTTTCAGCAGAGGAATATCTCTCGAGATAATCCTTGGCGTCTTGTATTCTGATGTCATAAGCAACTCTTTGTTTCTCGTAATATCGTTTAAGTGTTCAATATTTTCGTCCGGCGCAAGATGCACATAAATATGTTTTTCCCTTGACACCAATTCCGCATTTCAAACATGGTTGTGGTCCAAGACTACCACGACATAGACTGGCCATGTGATAACCACAGTACTAGCCAAGACAATTTTTTTACAAGGCACCACTGATACGATCATGAGCCATCGACAACTATTTTTTCCTTTTGTCATATATTATTTGGAGAAAGTTCAATTGAAGAAATTACCTTTCCTATACATAATAATGATTAATTCTATTGTTGCAAGGCAGCTGAGGGAACAGTACTTTATTCTAACTGGGATAAAACCAGCTTTCCCAAAGTTGACAATTGTACAAAAAATAATTTACGAAATCAGATTGACGAATCATTAACCTCGAGGGAAATTTAGAGGTTAGCCGAGTTTGAACCACAACACACCACTAGATTTGACTTTGACAGATTAACCAAAGATAAGAAACAACCACGATTTGAATTCCAGCTACACAAATTTATTAAAATGACTTTGCGCGAAATGGTGCTTCTCATGTTGTTTCAACATTTAGGATAGACGGCGATATTATTTTCGTTGACTCCACCATGATCGACAAACGAGCAGCGGCTGTTATTAATAATCTTGTAGATGACAAACGATATCTGTTCAGAATAAATTTATTGTCGAACATGTTAGCCAAGATGGTCCAACTTCGATTATTCCTGATAAATTCGACCCTCTTAAGGAATCACGAAGAAATAACAATGTCGTCTGCCTGGACAAAAACTCCAAACCAGGCACTTTGATCGGAATAGACAAACCATACTACAATAACGCGCATCCAGTCTCCTCAGTGGTTTATGCACTATACCGTTTAAACAATCCTGATATGAATGCCTCTTGCCCCGATGCGAACTGGCACATTAAATTGTGTGGCTCAGCGTTTCAGAGAAATTTTATTAACTCGACACGTGCAAACAGACTTACAGAATCGAGAATACAAAATGACACAGTGGGACAACTCTTTCATCAACAGAGCTAAAATAAATGACGTAGCAGTGTTGGAAAAAAAAAAAAAAAACACCGAAGTTTCCAATCGTGGTAAAAACAATAACAAACGAGATTTTGCATAATTGCAGCAAACACTTTACTAAGGGTGCCCCAACACCAAAAGTTGATTATAACAGTCACGTGTGGACTGAATCAGTAACAAAGATTCCGCTGGAAAGAACAATACGATTTTATGACGGCGATACGTTTGAAGAGATTTATAATATTAGTGTGCGTGACCTTGAATCTGTCTGGGTATTTCACGGTGACGACTCAGATTTCTATGCAGCAGATTTTAACCTGGGTACTTAGCCCATGGCGTTCCTGGCAACTTTCCGAGTGTCGCAGCAATATCACCACCGGCGACCGTGTTGCTGCTCACGAACTTAAATTTTGAGATGCCACATCTCGCACACTTACCTGCAAGTGCCCCCGCGTTATTTTTCAACGTGGTTGTGTTAAACCTGGTTGTATCGTGACAGTCTTGCATCGAACCCAATATAAACTCATGATTATAAATAATACTATATTTGTGCAATATGAACGTGGTTGACTTTTCAGCCACACGTGATCAGCCACCGGTCAAGCATCATCCAGTGTTATTAAATTCCATTCGAGCTATTATAATTGGTCCTTCTGGGTCGGGTAAAACTCATTTGTTTCTCAACCCGGTAATGAGGTGGATCAAATGGGACAAACTTTATTTAGTAGCGACATCTGTAGATGAACAGCGATGCTATAATGTTCTTAAGGAATTTAATGAAAGTGCAAAGGAACACGATGATTTTATGAAATTTATCACTGGCATTGATGATGCGCCGTCCGTCGAGGATCTTAACGGGGACATCAACATTCCAATGGTTGACGATGTCATGCCTGACAAACAAGCAAATCCGGCCAGAAGATTTTCACGGGGCAGACATAAAAACACAGATGTCATTTACGGTACACAGCGGGACACTCATATTCCCAAAGTGATCAGAGATAGCTAACTTTTTTAGTTATTTTTAACGGTGTTGACACACATACGCTGCGAAATATTTATCAGAATTGGTGTCCCGGTGACATGGACATATATATGGTTAAAAACTTCTTTGCACATGCTCAGAAAACCCCGCATGGATTCATCGCGATAAGTTTACACGATTCAGCAACACGTTATCGAATTGGTCTCGATAAAATCTTTCATTAAAGAAATCCACTTACTGTATAATAAAATAGGGAAATTTTAACGAAACTATCTCTGAGATTGAACAATTACAGCAAGATGGTCTCGCGGTTCAACTTGGTGTTGAAAAAATCAACGATGATTATGAGGCGATACAGCAGCGATGGGAAGAACTGAAATAGACACTAGCGGCAGAGTATGCTCTAACGCGAAATGGAACTGTAATTGGCGGATTTATACGAACAAGATGAGATAGCTAAATGTGTTCAACTGGCAAGCGCCATTGAGAAACTACGATCAGAGTTGTCTCGACAATATGAAACTCGTGTGGCTGTAAGTGCGCGTGCGAGACAGCTAAAAATTAACTTGCGTTGGGATCCGCTAAGGATTCTGAATCCTCCAAGGTAGAATAGCAATGTCACCGATACAAAAAAAGAAAAATTAACGACAAAAAATGTTAATTTTGTTTGTTGTTAATTTGTTTTGTTATGGTGCGTCGTTCAGGGTGTGTCACGAACATACAAACTAATAGTTAATTCTTCACTGCTCGTGTCCAATATATATATATATATATATATATATATATATATATATATATATATATATATATATATATATATATATATATATATATATATATATATATATATATATATATATATCTATATATATACCGTTTTTATCGGTTAGACGAAAACATATTCGTGACAACGATGGATTATGACATCGTAAATAAACAGGATTAACTGGCACTGACACATTCAAATGACCTGGTCGGACCTCTGTAGAAAAGCTGTAAAGAACATGTCTCCGCTGGACCTGCCCTTGGGATGCTTGCCCAGAGGCAATATAGCTACCACCGATTGCGTAACAGACCAGATTTACAGAAATCGTCGATGTGATATTGACAATACCTGGCGATACATGACAACCACCACCTGTTGGATCGTTGCTATGTCGTAGAATGTCTGGAGGGCCTCTTATTGTGCCGCATACCGCAGGGATTTTTGAAAAATATTCGCAAATTATGTTATTGAGATACCGTTGAATTTTATCGATATCCAACCCGGGTAGTTTGAACGAAGACAGTTGACCTTCGGTGATCTTAAAAAAGGTCAAGAAATAATTTGTGTTGTATTCACCTGTGCTTCTTGACTATCCTAACATCACCCCGATGAATTATTGTTTCTAACACAGATTTTTGAAAGAATTCTGTATGAGATTTCACCAGATTAAGATATTCTACTGTCCCCATGATTATGAGCCTAAGATCATCATTCGGATATTCAACTATATACTTCTTAAGCAGCTTTCTCCGATCATCTTGCGTATTTGTATGCTCTTGAACTATTTTATCGCTAAGTGTTTTATTAGAAACCCCTGCGTGTGCGCTTCCCTTAACACTGATTCCACCATTCTTACATCATCATAGAACAATACCGGGTATTTTTGTTACCATCACTTATAAATTCTTCAATGATATTACCGAATGTATCACGGTTTTCCCTAGCTATCCATTACCGGTGCCTTATATACCCTGGATTTTTTATAGATCTTTGTCTGTCTGATATATAATCAGATCGTGCTGGTTGTGGTGGGCCAACAACATCTGGTGCTACCATCCGCCATCCCAACACAGTTATGATTGGCGACCTATATATGTCAACAGCGTAATCCGGCGTCGATATTTCAATTGCGAAACTCAGTGTTGGCTCGTGTACTTTGATAGCGATTTTTTTATTCTTCTCCCGTTATTGATTTAATTCTACGCTGAAGTTCATCATTTATTTGTTCGATTTGATATGATCCTGTTGGAATGCCAATTAACCTGTTTAAAACGACTGGCAGTATATTCGTGCACGACGTTATGCGGCGGCGCTAGTGACCTTGAAACGGCGCTAAGTACAGCATGTACTTCTGGACCGCATAGTGGTGGATCCGTTATTGTATGTGTTGGTAATGTTGAATAACAGACAGATTTTCTAGATAAACCGCTGATATACTGTAAAAATTCTCTCGGTGGCGCCAATCCGTACGAATCGAAGAAAACAACACCACATGGATCAACCGCGCATGCAACCCAACAAGTAACTGGACCAGAACAACCATCGAGGTTATTAATACCAGTTTCAACATGGTTTGGTTTTCCCAGTAACTGATCAAACATGAAAACACCTCTGAAGATTTTTATGTCTAATCGCCAAGCAGCATCAAATAAATAACAGTTGGACATGGGGAGCTTTAACGAAACGTCCCCGGCGGTCTCAGACCTTGACCGTACCACGTTCCTGGTAATCTTAAAACCGGTCCATTTTTAAGTCTTCAAACCATGTTATGATGCCTTTTTCAGTGCCAAACCGGCAGCTGTTCCAATTGCACTGCGGCCGCTTTTTCAACAGCTGATGCTGCTGCGGCAATGAGCACCGGTATCGCCACTAAAAGTGGAAACACATCGCCGGTCTTTTCTGTGTCGCTGCTTGCATTCGCGCCAGTTTTTGAATTTCGTGTCGTCAATTTAGTGTTTGAACTGACATTCAGTCGACGATAATTTATTTGGGCCTTGCAAAGCCGTTGATTTCAGAGATATGTTTGCCCAAGAATTCTTCTTTGATGCCCTTTACAACTTTTTCATCTGACCGGATGTCCACGTAACATTGACGTGATGATATGACATTATAATATCATGAATGATCTAATTACATGTTTGGAAAACACTTACATGTTTTCTACGGCCACATCTATGGCTCACATGTTCACCAACACCATCAAGCAACATTGTTTTATCCGATAGCATAACAGCGATTGCTCTGTAACCACGAGGACCAGCAGGTATATCATTAACAGTAGCTCGCGTGTGAATGTCAACGACAGATTGTCTGAACAAATCGAGGTGTTCCAATGAAAAGTAACAGATTGGATACAGCGTTGAGAAATCACGCTGAAATATCTGCAAACCAGAATCAACATTCTCATCACGCCCCAGGAATCTAATCACACTATGATATGCCCGTGCTATGTTGTTTTGTTCGAAACTAAGTATTATGTTTTCGATGGTTCCTGATGTCCGTTTATTCTTAATCTGTCAAAAACCAATGAGTTTCTTTATCGATTTCTAATCTTGTGTTACCTTCAAACGCAACGAATATATGTCGTGGTGCTGATATTCCTTGATGAGATGCTGTCTGCCATGCAAATGAATTTGCTGTGCTTGTAACTGGCTCTGTGGTCATTGTCAGTCACGACAACGTTGACTTACCACCACAATCCATATACTATAACAACCGCGCTTCTTCTGTTACTGATGGAGTTAATGTTGGAATACACAACGCACGTTTTGTTTGTATTACTTTACCAGCCTAGTGGTCTAAAGTGCTCTCCGTTACGGATCACTGCCATCTCATCTCTGTCTGCGTGGGTTCGAGTCTAGGATTCGGCGAATGTGGATATGTGAGAAAGCTTTGCCAGTAGCTTCTCGTGGGTCGGTGGTTCTTTCCGTGGATTTCCCGGTTTCTTCCTCCACCATTAATACTGGCCGCCATGTATAGCCTATCGTGTGCTGAAAAATAGCGTTAAGCCCCACAACAACAACAACAACAACAACTTTACCAGCAGCTACTAATCGTATGAGTCTCTCCTTTGTAAACCGGTAATCGTGAATTTATCACCCTCACGCTTTCAGTTCCACGTTGGGCATTTTGTATAATCACGTTATTTTGTTATTGCCGATCTAATTGATCAATCACTGTAGTAATCCTCGGTAATTTCATCGATCAGTGCAGCATAGACGCTGCTGTTCAAGACACCACCGGTAAATAAACGTTGACAGATAGCAGCTGCTACATTGATGGTTTCTTGGGAATTGTTGCCGGCTTGTCTTCCACCAATCAGAATGTCTAGTCTATCAACATCAGCGAGGATGTCATTTGGACAAACTTTATCTTCAATCACCCGCGAAGTTTGTTTGTCGATCGCGAGTGGCAAGGCCACTCCCGGTAGCTATATCAGATGCTTCGTCATGTGTATCTGGTTGTGGATCAGGATAGAGCTGCTGAAGTGACTCTGATTCAGCTTTTCTCTTTTATTTCGTTCTTTCAGACCCAGTTTGTCCACTTGATCTTTTTTTTTCATCTTCTTTGTGTTTCCTTCTTGATTTTCTCTCAGAATATACTCATCTACTACCTGATTATAATCTTTAAAATCTGTATCATCATCTTTGACCTACTGAGCACCGGAAACAACTGCGATATGTATATTTACGACAATTATGACGACTTTTCATGCTATTAACATATTAAGTTTTCATGCATTGTTCTTTTTCATACCACCCAAACGCTGCAATTTTAACTATTTGGATTTTATTCTTGATGGCTTTAATACCCTCCTCGGTAGATTTATCTATCATGTCTGTGTAAACACTTGTTGGTGGTGGTGGTAGTTGAACTTTGGGTGGTGCAGGGGGTTGCATACGGCCTGTAATATCAGCAGGTAATATCTCAAGAGCTTGTTTGTGTATTTTAGCCGTATATCCCTAATAGAGACAGCGGCCTAGTGCTTAAAGTGTACGGACAATCTTTTGATCAACCTGTGGAAACTTTACTTCATGTTCGAACCCAGGAACACGCGACTGACATATTGTCGGGATTTTAAAAAAAATATATATAAATGGAGGGGATGTGTGTGTGCCGGGGATGCATTGAAAATAGACAAAATATCATTGAATGGGTAATTGTAAATTTGTAAAACATAACCCAACTCCACTTGTCTGGGCCTCTCCCAAACCCAAATAACGGTGTTCATTGTATAGCACCCGGGGTTCACTTAGGGGGCGTGTGTGCTTGATTACAAAATTAACAACATTCAATTTCAGCCTGGACAGCCCTCTGAATCTCTAAATTTACGTTTTGCACTTAGGGATACGTCAAGGGGTGTGTTCAAGCAGCAGAGAGGGTGGACCCTACAAATTAGTTTTCAAACCAAAAGATTTAAACATGAAAATCATACTAAATAAGGCAAAAAATATAGGGTCAATAACGCTAAACCAGAACCTCGAACCGAATTGAGATTCTCGCTACGGGGGTTATTTACGCTGTTATTCATTCGTGACACCTGTGTTTGTAAATGCTATGCGGTGTTCGTTTATGTGCTCGTGCGTGGCATTTTTGTCGGTCCACCCTCTCTGCTGCTGTGGTTTTTATCGAAATATTGTTTCAAGTTCGTTACGATATATCGACCTCGGATCATGCAAATTTATTGTTATAAAACCAAACGGAATAGCTTGCGCGTGTGCTAAGAAATTTTTAAATGTGTTCATGTCCATGTCCCCTGAACACCAGGTATAATAAATATTTTGTAAAGTATGATTATCAACTCCGTTAAACACAACTAAAATGTTACAGTTATCTCTGATCACTTTAGGTATTTGTGTATAGCGCTGGGTAGCATAAATCACGTCTGTATTTTTATGTCTACCTCGAGAAAATATCCGAGCTGGATTTGATTGTTTGTCCAGCATGACATCGTCGTACACTATTAAATTATTGATACGTCCATCAAGGCCATCTACAGATGGCGCTTCATCAATATCAGTTATAAAATCAATAACACTGACTCCATCACCGTCACTGTCTTCATATAACGATTTTGCATTTTCATTAAAATCTTTAAGTACTTCATAGCATCGTTGATCATATACGGATGGAGCTACTAAATATAATTTATCCCACTTCAGCCATCTCATTATCAGATTAAGCAATAATTGCGTCTTACCACTTCCAGATGGTCCAATTATTATCATTCTAATAGAATTCGGTAGCGCTGGGTGATGATTGACTGGCTCTTGTTTTCGTGTCGCCGAGAAGTCAATTATATCCATAATAATAAATAATATGAATCTATATTGTGTTTTATGCAAGGCACCCACCCCCAGCGCTGGGTTAACAACAATAATTACAAAAAATACAAAACGCGGACTGACAGGTAAGTGTGAAAAGTGTGGCAAAAAAAAAAAATACCAATTTATTTCGTCTAGCACAAAGACAGGAGGTGATATTGCTGCTTCGTTGGGAAAATTACCAGGGGTTCCGTGGGCAAAGTATCCCGGAGAAAAACATCAGGCTATAATTATTGTGGACCTGGAACTCGACTTGATATCCGACTTGACGAACGAGATCAACCAAGAACATGAGAGTATCCAATAAATAAGATTGATCAAGCTTGTAATGTTCATGATGTTGCGTATAAAAGCAAAGATTTACAACAACGGCATCTTGCAGATGTGAAATTGATTCATGCGTTAAATTCTATACCTGTGTTGTGTTGTGTGTTGGATTTTTAACGTAGCTTTAACAATTTTTCAGTCATATCGCTACGATGTCTGCAGTGTGGCATCATGCCGCAGACATGTAGCTTGATGTCCCACCCACTCACATTATCCTGACACCAGACCGACCAGTCCTAACACTATCCTCTTAATGCTGAGCGCCAAGCGAGGCAGCTGTTAGTACCATTTTTGTAAGTCTTTGGTATGACTCGGCCGGGGATCGATCCCACGACCTCCCACATCCGAGGCGGACGCTCTAACCACTAGGCCACCGGAGCGGTCGAATTCTATACCTGATAAATCTCTCAGAGAAAAACTCGCTAGTTTTCTAGTAAAATCTGCTATGAAAGGTAAAATAATGCTAGTGGATGTGTAATTAATTATATGATTATTATAATGGCATCCATTTATTATAGCCCAAGTGCATATTGGAAGGGCAGAGCAGCGATTAGTAAACTTGCTGAAGCAGCAAAAGTCTCACGTGCTGTTGCTCCAGCGTGGTTAGCACGACAGACAATATGGCAATATATCTACGTCCACCTAAAAAAATTAAGTACGCGTATTTTAATGTCAGCGTTCCCAACGAAGTTCATCAAAAGCAGATATTTTGTTTTTACCACATGATACTATTAAAACACGTGGACGTCAATCACGCACATACAAATACGCGTTATCTGTCATTGATGTTGCAAGTAGATATAAAGAAGCGGAACCATTATCAACAAAAACAGCATCTGAAGTTGCATCTGCGTTTGAAGGAATTTATCAACAAGGACCTTTGCTATGGCCACAGTTGCTACAAGTTGATCCTGGCAAAGAATTTCTTGGTGCAGTATCATCGCTGATGAAAGAGCATAATGTCAAAATCAGACAAGGACACATCGCAATTCATCGTGATCAGGCAATTGTTGAAAGATTTAATCGAACACTCGCTGAGCGGTTGTTTGGATACCAGTATGCGAAAGAAATAATTCAGGCAGATACAAGATTTCGCGAATGGGTTGCAAGATTACCAAGTGTGATAGCTGCGTTAAGTAATGAAATTACTCGTGCAACTTCGATGAAACCTACCGTTGCAATTACAAAGAAACATATACCCCGTAGCGATGGCTACGGACAACGACGTGGCTTTTCAAAACATCCAGTGTTAGGTAATGTGACTGTAAGGTATTTATATGAACCTGGTGAACTTGAAGGGGGTACAAAAAGAGCAACTGATCCTATCTGGAGTGTGACCACAAATAAAATTTCTAACTTGGTAAGATCCACTGGTAGACCTGCCATCTACAGACTAGATTCAACTGCTCCTCAACATGGATTTGTACGCGAACAATTGCAAGTAATTCCTGAGGACACACAATTACCACTGCGTTCACTTTTGTAAACTAGAACCTCTACGTCGATTACATTCAAGACAGGTCAGCATCACATTTTCGCGTGTGTCACCAATACTACTATTAATTCTGTCTACGGTGAACTGTCTTGGATTATTACTCGTATACTCCCATAGCATATTACAGTTACAACTTGCACAATGATTATTCTGTCGTTGTTTTAGTGTCATAAATAATTCAGTATCAATATCAAAGTCGCGATTATTTTTTTTTTGTCACATTGCTGATAAAAAATCGTTGTTTTCTTATTACGCCAACAACAACTTCGTTGTCGTCGCTAGCAGTTTGATTATTATTTTCTGTAAAATTCATAATAACCCTGTGTAGTTGAGATATTCTTCTGACTCGAGATACTGCGAGATAAACTAAATTTGACAATTCGATTCTATCATCGACAATCCAGATATTTGTATCAGTAATAGTTAGTCCTTGTGACGAATGAATCGTTATAGCATATCCTAGCTTCCATGGAGTTTTATCCATGATCAACGCGCTCTCAACAACATCAACATCAACCAAAATAATATCATTTAATACAAGATTTTGTTTTTCATTTGTTCCTGGAATCTCAGCTTCAATATTTTGTCGTCGAGTATCCATTGGGCGATAACATTATGGTACGGGTAGATTTGAAAATTTTTCTTTATGTAACAGAAGTAATTTCTCTTGCAATTCATCACGAACTATTTTTCTACTCGCAACTATCATTTGGTCTCCATAAATTCCAAAAATCATTTACAGGAGTTTCCGGAATTATTTCACGCATTATATCGCATAGTATTTTATCTGTCTGTAGTCTGATTAATCTTTTAAATTCTTTCAGAGGTTCATCAATAGCTCTATGATCACCGGTTATCTCCTCATAATAATCCACAAACGTTTTGAACCACTCGTGCGGAGACTGCCCAACGAATGGTGTTGGGTGACCATGATCACCGCACATTATCACAGCAGTATTTTGTGTGAGTAACCAATCAAGAAATATTTTTAATGTTTCTAACGATACTGTACAAATTTCATCCCAGATGATAATCCAGGGTATATATTTCTCACCCATTCGTTCAGGTGTCCACGTATCCCCGCACCATATGAAGAAACCATGATAAGTTTGAGATTTCACTCCTCGTTCATTTATTTCTCTGGCTAGTCTATGTGTAGGTGTCAGAACAATCATATCAACGGAGTTCTTCAAACCCGTAACATCGTTACGGCGAAATAATTCAATGGCACGTGTTGTTTTTCCAGAACCTCCAGGCCCATTGAGATAAACGGTTTTATGTCTGGCCACAGGATCAAACACAGATGGTGCTGTCGATGTTAATATTTGATTATGATTTCTGTAATATATTTCCCTGATTTCAACGTCTGTATATTCTGAATAGTCGAGTATATTTTCTTGTTTTATTTTCCATGATCCCCATTACCGAGTAGCGGTTTTATCAAATCTAAATACGCTTTATTTATATAAAATGTATCCGTGGCAACTCTAACCGCGTAACGAGGAAATCTATTTATCATCGATAATAAATTTATGGAAACGTACGCGAACATATTAGAGCTTAAATGAGTAAATTGCGGTGACTCACCATCATCATAGCTCACGATTGTACCTAATTTAGACCCGTCTGATAAATAAGCATTACTCTGACTCATAAATGTATTTTTTCCGTTGCATCAGCAATTATACAATCGAGCTCAGCATCATCCATAATTAATCTTGTACACATTCGTTTATGATCATATGATCCTCCTTGAGTAGAATTACCGATTATTTTCCTACCAAGATCTTTTGCAACTTTATTTTCATTATCAATCATATCCGGATTTTCATCATCTGACTCATCAGGGGTTGTGGTAACCAAACTTGTTTCTGCGCATTATATGATATAATAACTTCGTTTACGCTCAACGACACTAAGATTCCGGTATCAAGTATGTATCGTAATAACATCATTGGAGCCCAATATTTTTCTGAGAAATGTCTTCCAAACCAAACATAAATAATCGGATGCAGATGTTTCGCAAACTCAAATGGTTCTATACAAGCAAATCCAGTTAGGTCAAAATTTGGTAAGAGTTCATTTATCGCAACTCTGGTCATCTCGTGTGTGGGATGTCCGAATCTTTTGAAGTATTCAGAACATTCTCCGTATCCAAGAAAACTTCCAGGATAACACGCTACCATATCAACCGATATAATATCGCTATAATCGTATTTAGTATTCCATAATCCGCCGTGTCCGTATTCAACACAATTGTGCTGGGTGTCTTCAAGAAATTCTAATCGTGTCGGTTTCCATGAATTTTTCTCTTGAGCAAAGTGAGCCGCAACCGATAGAACTGTAAAACAATTATTCAATAATCGTTCAACTTCAACATCATCAGAATTATATTTCAATGCAAGATTCTTCATTTTTTCATGAAGAGATTCTGCACGATAAATTTCTCCGTTAGGTCTTACAAACTGATCGTAATACGAATCTGAACTCTGAAATAACCAAACAGATACAGGTCACTCTTACTAATATCACTGATAGCGTCCAATATATAATCGCTATAAAATTTAACTGTTCTATCCCGTGGAAATATTGTTACAGCATTAGTCCATGCATGTGCATTATGATCAATGATTGTTATAGGAGTTCCATTTTTTATATATTTCGGTTTGTACAAACTTTCTCCGGTTAGTGTTTTTACTGTTATTGGAAATCTTAATTTCTTTTCTAACTTAGCAACGTTACTGATAGATGCTCCGGTATCTTTAACTGTTTCTGCCCACGCATTTATTTTTTTGACGTCTTAGATCAGTTAAACCGTTTCCGCGTATTGCTTTTGAGAGATGTTCCATAACTCGCTCAGCTGCGCAGTTTAATCCCCTTGACAAAGTCGACAACGAAGTTGTCGAGGATAATTTCATTGGTTTGAGATTATTAACGCTAGGTTTATCATTTAGCGGATATATCGCATAAATAACTGCAGTTACAGGATACGTTCGTTCATAATACGGTTTATCAATACCAGTCAATAGTCCTGGTTTTGATTTTTTATTTAATGTAACAGTATTATTTCCAGTATGAAGCCGTACAGGGTCACGTTTATCACAGATAATCCAAGTGTCATCATCTGTCTGCACAACAAATTTTACTAAAATAATATATCGCTGATTGTCGAGATAGTTAATAATATTTCTACCTCGTTCGTCACGCATTCTAGCATCGACGGTATTCATGAGCCTGAATGTGGACAAAGTATGAGCCGCACCATCGTTACGAAATTCTTTCTTGGCTTCACGGATACGATTGATTATATCTCTATTTATCAAAGCCAGATCTTGCATCGAAAAATTAAATTTAGATTTTGGTAGTTTGTCAAGATCAAATCTTGCTCCCGCCGAGACGGCGGAAGGTTCAATTGCGGATAATCTCTCATATTCCTCCATACTATATTTAAAGCAAATATATGTTTAATTAAACTTTAATTATATATATAATGATACAAGCAAACAACAGATGCGAATGGCTCATGCTAGGATTTTCTCTTCCTTGTAATAAATCATGCGTAAATGAATTTTGTGGTCAACACATGCAAAGTTTTCGCAAAGGTAGTCTAGGACCGAATCTGTGTTTACGATGTGGTGTTGGAGTCAGAGGAGAAACACGGTTATGTGTGCAATGCGGTGGTAAAAGATACAGAGAGCTGAAACGATATTATGATAAGAAGTCGTCAGGTGAATCTCCCATAAAAACCGCTGAAGACTCTCTGGCCAGATTTTCAAAATAATCATTTTGACAAATAGTATTATATATAGATGGAGCAAAATGAATTTGTTA
This sequence comes from Megalonaias nervosa, assembly GCA_016617855.1. Lineage (NCBI taxonomy): Eukaryota > Metazoa > Mollusca > Bivalvia > Unionida > Unionidae > Megalonaias > Megalonaias nervosa. The sequence goes on along the minus strand of JAECUM010016052.1, from coordinate 22,764 downwards.
AACATCCCATCATTAAAACTTATGAAGCATCTCGTGATGGTGTCATCAGAAACTGCAGATTGAAAAAAACAGTCGGTGCTGTTATTAATACTGGTTATCTCATATTTCGTGCTGGAAATAAAATGTATCTATCTCATAGATTCGTATTTGAATGTTTGCATGGGGTCATCGAAGACGGACTTGTAATGGATCACATAAATTCAAACCCGAAAGGTAATGATTTATCTAACCTCCGGGTTGTTACACAGAGTCAGAATTCTGCATTTGGGAATACTGGCATTAATTCTAAAACTCCTAAGTCGGTTATATCTACAAATACAGACACTGGTGAAGAAATAATTTTCCCATCAATGACTGCGGCTGGTAAATATTTCGGTATTTGCAGGCGTTCAATAAAATTTGTGGCAGATAATATTACTAAATCAGCATTTTCGAAAAAATTAAAACAAAAAATTACGTTCCGGTATGTACAATGAAGCGAGATAAATCCGTCATCGCTGATAGAGCAATCAAGTAGTTGTCTCCCTTTTGTGATTGCGTATACATGACACGTTTATATTCAGTGATATACATCTAATCTCTGAAACAGTGTAGTCTGAAAAATCTGAATATTTCATATAATCAAACACAAAAAAAAAACTGAATTCTTGACGTTGTTAAGGAATTTATTCTTTGACGTTGTCAAGATGATATTGAAATCACGGAATAAAATCACAACGAACCGCGCTATAGTAGATTTTACACAAGCCGTGTGTGCGATTTATCGATTTTTTTTCTAGATTGCATGCAGATAGAACTGGAATATATCGATCCAACGCATTTACTAACACAGTTCTGGCTAGCTTGATAATACAGTATTTTTAATCAGTACAGAAATGGCAGAAATGAGTAAGATTCCAGATTTTGTGATTTATTTTTGCATTTTATTCAGAATCTGATAGTATAATACTGATCACAGAATCTGCAGTGGCAGAGTCAATGCTAAGATAGCTATATATTTATTTTTGAAACATATATGTATAACTGAATCTGATGGTGCAATGCTAGCGCGTCTGATTCTCGTATTCGAGGCCCGTGGTTCGGTTCCCCATGACTGACACATGTCGGTGGTTTGTGTCCCTGGGATGCCACTTATTTTAAAATTGGGGGCGCAAGCACAAGCCAACGTGGCGAGTGCAGTTTTGCACTTACCCCGGGGTTTGATTTTTTTGGGGGGGATACTATGCGCTTGCGTCCCTAAAATAAACAGCAGAATGATGTGAACTCGTGACCTTGTGACCTCACTGAAGGGTACCCACATAGGGGCATTCAGAAAGAATGTCCGCCGGACTAAAAAGTCTCAATAGGGTGCCTGTGTACCATAAGACAGGTCTTAACCAATGAAAGAATGCCTGTGGCTTCAGGCCCCCAACAAGGACTCTTAGGATCTTATTGTTAAAGGCTTTACCGGCAGAAGGGACCCCAGTGGAATAGTAGACTGAACATCATGTTTATTTTTATTCAAAATATATTTTCATATTTATCTGATTCAAAATATATTTTAATATTTACATGAGTATATTTTTATATTTATCTGATTCAGAAATATTTTTATTTTTATTCTGATTCAGAATATATATTTTTTCGTTCAAAAATATTTATTCTGAAATATTTATTAAGAAATATTTTTATTTTTATTCTGATTCAGAATATATATTTATCTTTATCTGATTCAGAATATATTTTTATTTTTTATGAAATTCAGTCAGATTCTGTAAATTTGACGGGTAAGTTGTCTAACAACATTGTGATTTTGATCAGATTTTCTAAATTTGATGGGTAATATACCCATCAAAAGTGCGAATTCAGTCAGATTTTCTAAAATATTTTTATTTTTATTCAGAAATATATTTTTATTTTTATTCTGATTCAGAAATATTTTTATTATAATAAAATTTTATTTTTTTATGAAATTCAGTCAGATTTTCTAAATTTGACGGGTAAGTTACCTAACAACATTGTGATTTTAATCAGATTTTCTGAATTTGACGGGTAATATACCCATCAAAATTGCGAATTAAGTCAGATTTTCAATAATATTTTTATTTTTATTCAGAAATATATTTTTATTTTTTATTAAGAAATATATTTTTATTTTTATTCAGAAATATATATTTTATTTAAACAAATATTTATTATATAATGAATCATGAAAATATTAATGTTATTATTGCTGCTATGAAGCAATTACAACACAGCGGTATAAAAATATCTGATGAGCTTGATCCTGAAAAAATAATGAGTGATTTTGAATCAATACAATGTCGGAAGTCAGAAGGTAGATATATGCTGAACTCCGATTATAGAGTCATAATGTTAATCCGACAGGCAATGTTACAATCGCTGGCAGCAATCACGGATACGCAAGTGAAACTATTTGTTCCTCTTTCACGTTCAATCGAAAAGGTTAGGTCAGAATTATTTCACGAATTCGAAACGAAAATAATTGTACACGCTCGTATAAAACAGCTGTGAGATATTATGTCGATGACGGCGTCGCTGAACGAAGTTGCGGAAGAGTTACTGGCTAAAGATAAAGACGAGTATGACTCTGATCATGGTTAAAGTGACTATAGTGACAACGAAACTAATCGTGTCACCTGTAAAGTTGTTACGGACGTTGTACCAGGATAATTCATTTCTGACTACAGTAAAAAAAATATTCATTGATAGATTTTTATGTGGATTCAGTATCATAATCAAACATACTAAATCACCGCGTTCACTTTTGTAAACTCTGTCTGAATTTGATAACTGATCGGTACATATCATTATATTTATTATGAAAATAGTACCGATCAGTTATCAAATTCAGAAAAGGTTGTTGTTGTTTTTTTTTTTGTTTTTTTTGCTTGGTGTTTTCTACGAACGTACATACAGATTTATATTTAATATTTCTGACCTCAGATCGAGCAAGTGGCCAGACTGGTCAGTAAGTTTGAAATGTATCCGCGATAAGAGTGGATTATGACATTTTAGATAATCAACGTTGATTGGTTCTGATACAATCAAATAACCTGGGGGTACTTGAGGTGTAAATGAAAACAGAATGTTTCCCTGCTGGGCCTGTTGGATTTTTCAGCGTCAGCTTGATAACTGCCATCAATGACATCACATACTAGATTGACAGCGATCGTTGATGTAATATTAACGATACCCGGTGATATATGGCGACCACCCGAGTACGGATCGTTGTTGTATCGGAGGATATTCGGTGGCGGGACTACTTTTCTCCATGATTCTAGAACTTTTGGAAAGTTTTCCATGATCACATCGTTGACTGATATTACGAGATCAGCATCGTCAAATCCTGGAAGTATAAATTTTTGTAATTGTTGATCAGTTATATTAAAATGTTTGGTAACTTGCTGTGATCCTTCACTAAAGAAAGTTATAATTTCTTCATTGGCGCCTTGAAGACGATTCGCAATTGTATTTAAGATCTTTATTGTTTCGACGATTTGTTGTTTTGTATCCTCGCTATAGTATGTGATAATACTTGAAAATATTTTTTTCGATCATTGAGAAATCTTGCATGTTCAAATCCGAGGTCGTCCGAATAAGATTTTTAAAAAATTTACATTGACAGGTAATCCCTTATCGGGGTCAACAACAATTCTTGACGATCCAATACGGGTTTCTTTATTGTATGTCATACTGATTAAAACCTCTCCATGATCGTCAGTATATTCACGCAGTGGTTTTTGAAAACTGTAATGTCTTATTTTTATTTCTTTTGTAAACAATTCATCTCGACGTGGTTCCGGTGGCAGCGTCACCGACGCCGCCGGTGGAATATCAGGCCAACCTAACACTGACCTGATTGAACTTTGATATATGTCCACAGCGTAATCCGGTGATAATATTTCAATGGCCGATGACAGCGTTGGCTCATGAACAGTAATGGCTATCTTTGATTCTTTTCCTGTGATGGATTTAATCCTGCGCTGGAATTCTTCATTGATCTGTTCTATTTGATAACTGCCCGTTGGAATACTAACTACTTGCCAGTCTGGTGTTCCATCGGGTTTGTTTTTATTTGCAAATACTAATGAATTATTTGGTTGTAGTCCACCAAATGATTTTGACCTAATATTGGGCCAAATGTAATAAACTCGTAATTGCGCTAGCGCTATCTCGGATGCTGGTATTGCAGGATTAGTTGAACTCGCTGATATCATTGTGGTTCTTACCGGAGCAGTATTAGTGACGATCTGTTGTAATAATTCCTGTGATGTCATTATTATACTATTATTGTTTTAAATCCTGTTCAGGAATTTTTTCATCAAATACTTCATTGTAGATCTTTATTATAATATTGAATTCTTCATCGGATATTATTCCATCATTAAGCGACGAAGGAATCATCGACAATAATTTTGAATATGCTACAGTTGCAGTATGTAATTTCATCATGTACTTGTTCAATTTTTCATTCGTGCACGTATCTATCTTTTTCGCGATAATATTATATATTCCAGCGATCGTGGTTGACGATGAAACAATGATTGTTACAAAGATCGGCGCTGTCATCGTCAACGTTGATAATACTACGCCGGTTCCAGCAACAATCGCGGAAACCGAATAAACGACGATATCAACGGCAACCGCACGTCTACGATATTTCTTGATTTTTGCTGTATAATCATCAATGATGGTTTTTAATTTATTCTGCCATGTTATTACTTGATCGTATATGTATCGCTGAACGTCTATCATTATACTGTATTAAATAATTAATTGAGGTGTTTCAGCTACAAATTCCAGACACCACCAGTAAGACGCAGTGGTTATTTTTTTATCGGATGGTTCCAGTATAAATATTTCTTCGTTATCTTTATTTAATATAATAGACACAGTTCCAGAAAAAGCATCTGTTGAATGACGCCATGGAAATGTAGTAAATATCATGAATTTTGCAGAGCTGAACACGGACAGCCTGTACACACCAATGACCTCTGCGGTATGTTTGATAGTGTTATTTTGCGGTGTCCATGTTGATGATCCTGATGTTACTGTGTACACGATATTGCTACTTTGTTTGTGTGGAATTTTAATAAGATTGGTTTTGTGAACGATACTAGGAATTCCACTGACAATATCGTTGATTCTTGCATTTATATCGATGAGACTTATGTTAACGGTTGGTGGACTTCCAAAAAATTCATTAATGGTTCTGTTTACGTTTCTGCGGAAATTCAGGAACAGTTGTACTTGATTAGTAAAATCAGTTTTGAGTGTGGTCATTCCATCGTTGATGGTTGCTAACGAAGTTGTCACTGGAATTTCCTTATCAGCGACATATTTCTTCGTTGCAGCGTCGAGATTATCCGTCGGTTCTCCTACGTTAGTAATTTTATTATTATTCATGTTGAGAACGCCGTGCATGGTATCACCGAATGTTAACAACCTATCATTGATCGACACCGCAGTAATACCACTAGGAACAAGTTTGCCATCTCTGTCATGTACAACAATAAGACCTTCTCGTGATAATCGACTACGAATAATAATATCATTGATTGAAATATTACTCGTCTTCAATTTTCCTTCATGGTTTTGAAATACAACAAGTTCGTTTGGATCAACGTTGGCAAGATTGAGCAGGTCAGATAATTAATCATTGATCTGCCTTGTTACTCGCTTGAGTAAGTCTTCACCTGGTGCTTGTTGAGGCTTGGTTTTAGTTGATCTTCCGTAAATATCTACCATTGTATGATTAGCAATTATTTAAATCCATGACGCTGTCATGGCACTCGTATATTCGTGTACAGTTTTATGAGATGGTTTCGTTGATCTTGATACAGCATCAAGTACCGCCAGTGCTTCACGGCCACATAACGGCGGGTCGGTTATTTTTTGTGTTGGTAGCGTTGAATACCAGATTGGAACATTTTGAAGTCTGTCGATATATTTTAAAAATTCTTTTGGTGGCGCCAACCCATACGAATCAAAATAAATAATTCCACGTGGATCAATCGCGTACGCAACCCAGTGAGTGCCACGACCAGAGCTTTTATCGAGATCAATAATACCTGTTTCAATCAGATTTGGATTTTTCGGTAATTGATAACACAAAAACACCTCTAAAATTCTTTATATTTAGTTGCTTAGCAGCATCGAGTAATTCAAAGTTAGCCATTGGGAAAATCAGCGAGTCCCGAGAAGTCTTAATCCTTTTCCGTATCGAGACCCTGGAAGTCTCAGACCGTGACCTCTTCCTTTCCTTTTTTTTAATCCTTGTCCAGTTGCTTTCTTCAGAGCCATTCCAGCAGCTGTCCCAACTGCACCTAACGCAACAGCCTTTGCAACAGCTGGAGCGGCAGCGGCTATTAATGCTGGAAGTGAAAATATACCACCAGTCTTAACGATGTCGCTGATGGCACCCGCAGAAAGATTTTTTCGTATACCTTTCTTTCATTGCTTAACTTCATTGAAATGCTTGAACTGGCGTTCTGTCAGAGATAATTTATTTTAGCCACCTGCGATTTGTTCTTGTTTTAATGATATTTTTGTTCCACATCGATTCGCTGATGCTGACTGAAGTCTTTTAATCTGACTAGGAGTCAGACTGACACTAACATGGTGATATGACATTTATAATTTTATTCGTGATCTAATTACATGTTTTCTACTGGCGCATCAATAACTCTCATTCGTCCACCAACACCTTCAAGTAACATTGTTTTATCGCTGAGTATAACGGCGATTGCTCTGTAATTAGCAACTCCTCTTGTAACACGAGCTCGAAAATGTATGTCAACAACTGACTGTCTAAACAAATCCAAATGTTCCAGCGAAAAATAATAAATCGGATACATCGTCGTAAAATCACGCTGTGATATTTGTAAACCAGTATTAACATTTTGATCACGTCCCATAAACGTCATTAGACGATGATACGCACGTGCAACACTGTTTTGTTCAAAATTTAACAAAATATCCTCGGCTGGTTCTTGATGTCGGTTTATCCTCAAAGAAACCTCAGTAACACCGAGTTTGTAAAATATCATAATACTTTTTATTTGAGAGTTTACTCGCGTAACATCTTGAAATGCAACAAATATATGTCACGGTGCAGAGACACCTTGCTGTGATGCTATTTGCCATGTAAATAAACCATTAATGTTACTCTGGATAGAATCCGTGGTCATTGTTAGCCATGATAGCGTCGACTTACCGCCTCTGTCCATGAAAGAAAGTAACTTTTGTTCTTCGATTAACGACGGTGTCATTGTTGGCATCCACAATGAAAGTTTTGTCAGTATTACTTTAACATGAAGTGCCGCAGTTGCACCTGCGTTAGCTCCTTCAGCGTGCCATATTGCATCATCGTCGGTATTTTTTTGTACGAGTACAATTGTATGCTTGGCTCCAAAAATAGCCTTTCTAACATTTCTACAAAATCCAAGGATGTGTGACAGTGGAATCGCGCATGAAAACCTTTCATCGTCGCCCAGCATTAATCGACGTGACGGGAATCCCAAGTTGAAATTTTCATTCATTGATACAACTGTGTCCCCAGCTGCATTTAATGTTACATTTCTGTTTTCTGGATGATCAGTTGTATCTTTGACAAACATCATTGATGGACCAACTGATCCTGAGTAATCATCGCTGTATCTTGCAAGACCAAGTATTGTTGTGGCAACGTCAATGTCGTTATGACAGATCTCAATATCTCGTCCATCAATGTTATATGCTGCACTTTTAAATAGCGCCATAATACCATTATTGACAAAACCAATTCGATCACCAATTCCATAATCCGTATTATCTAATTTTAAAAGTCTACCTTCGACTTCAATAAATGCCTCAGCAGGTAAGAAATATCTGCTTGTATCCTGAACTTGTAATTCAATTCTTCCACGCTCGTCAGGTATACGTGCGTCATAAGAATAATATTGATAATCACGTACCGATTCATCTTCGAGAACTGGTGCGTCCATGTCGAATGCGGGATCAGATATGCGTTTGAACACCCTTATTATATTTGCTATCGTTTAACACGGAAACCACTTCCTGCTACCAGACTAGCGGTTATATTTTTTCTTTTTCACCAGCCAATGACGCTATTCTTTTTATTTGCGGCTTGATTTATTATTTTACTAACGTTTGCAGGCATCGCTTCAGTGCTGGGTAATTTTAATGGCTGAGGTTTTCGTCGTATTAATCGTGCTAGTCTATCCTTGATTGCAGAAAATGCTTTACTAGTAGCGTCACCAGCAGCGCTAATACCTTTTTCACGAATAACGTCAATAGCTTTCACTCCTAGTTGCTTTGCGATCGGTGTTGCTTTTGGGGCTATCCTCGAAAATAAACCCTGAACAACATCACCAAGTCCATCTCCTTAAATCTGAGCAACATGTATGATCATCTATTATAATAATTATATCTAACTGTTTAATCACTGTGATAATCATCGGTGATTTCATTAATGAGGGACCGATACACATTAATATCCATGATACAGCCTGTAAATAATCGTTGACAAATAGCAGCTGCTTCGTTAATAATTTCTGGAGAATTATTACCAGCTCGTTTCCCACCAATCAGAATTTCTAATCTATCCACGTCGGCAAGGACGTTGTTAGGACAGACATCAAAATTACTTTTAGTTGCATTAATACCTTTTCCAGTTGCAACTGAAACATCTTGATCTTCTTCTTCTTCCTCAATTATTGGTTGAATAATTGTTCGTGGTGAGTGCTGACGTAGTAGTTCTCTAGCACGAATAAAAGTTGTATTAATATATTCGATATACTCAGGATCGTTATGTCGAACATATCTAAGATCTTTGTTTATATGATTTATCCATCTATAACATTTTTCGTTATCAGATATTTCCTGAGTATATTCTGGTTTTCATTAATCGTTTTTATCCACAAAAAAAAATTTCGAAGCAAATTCATGTAAATCTTCGTTTTTAATAGATCTTATATATTCGATAGATCTTGAATAAAATTTATTGATCATGTTGGTCCTGATTCTTGATTTTCTTGATTCTGGTTGTGGTTGTATTTGTTCTTTTATTTCAACTATCTCAGCACGAGTTTTGTCAATACCCTCGAGTATTTCTTGAGTTGGTTGAGCAGCAGCTATTTCGGCAGGAAGTTCTCGTAGAATTTCTTTTGTTTTCTTAGTTCGCTCTGCTATTTTTCCAGTTGCTTCGGCGGGTTTTTCCAACGCGGGAAGAAGACCTTTAGTAGTCTCTGTGACAGGTTTAAATAATTCTTCTGCGGCTTCTGCAAATCCTTCTTTGAGATCTTGACGCGCTTGTAATTTTTGTCTGACAGAATCACGGACAGGTAGATATTTCTTGATTGCTTCTAGTCGCTCTCGACCTAGTCTAGCTGAGTGAGCTTCACCAATCAATATTGATATAACCCAATGGTTTAATTACAGCAGCAGAGAGGGTGGACCGACAAAAATGCCACGCACGAGCACATAAACGAACACCGCATAGCATTTACAAACACAGGTGTCACGAATGAGCAACAGCGTAAATAACCGCCGTGGCGAGAATCTCAATTTGGTTAGAGGTTCTGGTGTACCGTTATTGACCCTATATTTTTACCTTATTTTGTATGATTTTCATGTTTTAATCTTTTGGTTCGAAAACTAATTTGTAGGGTCCACCCTCTCTGCTGCTGTTCAGGCATAATTGGAAAATAAAAACTATAACAATTACCCAAGAAAGTCATTCAACAAATATTCAGCATCTATCAACCTGGTCGCAGTCATTTGCTTTTGCTATTTTTATACAAGACTCGGATTGGCCTTTGGTAAGTAAGGAATCAGTATCTTTTACAGGTAGAAATAAAAGTATTTTAGCCTCCGTTTTGCAAAATGGGGCATTGAAGGGGGGGGGCTGGTAGCCCTCCCCCCAAGTCGTTGCCACTTTTTGGCATTACTTCAAGGAGAGTACATTATTATATATAAAAGCTATTTCATCCCATCGTCGAGAGCAGTACATAGTCTTATTATCACATAAATTAATCTGAAATCATCAACATCCACTCTCACGCCGTTTATATTTACAGTACTATATTGATTTGTCACGTGATCATAATATTGTAGTCAAGCTCTATTTTTTTAGACGAGGAAAGGCCTCTGTACTTCGAAGTTTGTCCGCCTTTAAATGCTATTTTCAGTCTTATTAGATTGAATACGAACCTAGTTTCAAACTCTTTCGATGCTTCGAATCAAACGGATAATGAAATGAATGCCCTACATCCAATTGATAATTTCGACATGACATCATCCCTGGCATTCAACCAATCAAACACCATTATCTGACTCATTCGAGTAGATGATTGCCTCAGTTTCTACCGTTCTAATTCACTCTTTGATAGAGAAGAAAATCCTTCTAGCTTGCTATTCTTGCTCCAAAACTAAGTATTTATAACAATAGCAGCATGTTGAAATGTATTCCCCAAATTTTCCAAGATTAATTTTGAGAAATTCTATGCTGACGAAATTGGATTCTTGTAAGGCAAGATGAAGGATACGACCTGAGTAAATCAAGTGTTTTCTCCTACCGGAACCGGGCGTCAACTTTGCTGTAGAGCGTATGTTGAAATTATCAATATAAGGATACTGATATTTTTCACAATAAAGAATCGTAACATCTGTTTAATTATTCTCAGGTGAATGTGTTTTTATACAATGACGTTTTGCATTGTTTTGCCTATGATTTTAAGCAAAAGTTTGTTAAGTGTATTGCTTTTATCGTTCTATACAATTTAAGAAAATAAGTACATATCCAATGTTACATTAGTCATGCTGTCTTTGTGTGTGTTTATGTGTGCGTGCTTGTATGTGTGTGTTTTTGCAGACGACACCAGTGTTTCCGAGTAGTTGCTGACGCACGGGGTGTAATGTTTGAGAAGAAAGAATCGGATCCCGGGACAGACGATCGAGCTCGACGAGCTTAGAGACCTGATGCAAAGTGCATGACAAAAGTTTTAATGAGATATTGCAGATGGCTCTGTTGATGTAACCAATTCAACTGTTACGCTACAGCTTATGTTAAGTGCCTTAACGGTATGACGTTGTACTTTGAAAACGGTATGCATTCCCTCTCGAGTCTGTGGCTAAAATTGACAAATTACGGTGGTAACATTGACCTTATTATGGTTTCAAAACGTTACTCTATCAGAAAATACAAAAGGCAAATATCGAAATTTTATATCGTAAGACTGGTTTACACACACACACACACACACACACACACACACACATATATATATATATATATATATATATATATATATATATATATATATATATATATATATATACCACCCTTATCCACTATTTACTATTCATTGCTCAACGTACTAAAACTGCACATTTGAAAGGCCTTACAGGTATAGATAAGGTACAATGTGCCCTCCTGCATGCCATAAACGTAAAATAATATTGACACGCCGTGACTCATTAGTGGTTACCTTGCCAGACAAGGATGGGAATTCATATCAAAATACTGGGCAAATCAGTTTATTTCACGTGCATTGGCTCTAAATAATAATAATAATAATAATAATAATAATAATAATAATAATAATAATAATTAGGACTTTGTATAGCGCCTAATCTTTAGAAGCTCTAAGCGCTTTACAACATTAGTCAACACCTAACATGAAAAAATATAATGATATGATTACAAAAAACAAACACCATGAAATTAGAAAACATAAAACATGCTGAAAATATTTAAGGTAGGAAACATTATTAGGTCTTTAAGTTTCTTCTTGCAGTGGAATTAGGTGAGTTTAAAGAGCGCTCTTGAAAGAGATCACTGTGTCTTTTTGTCTAAGCTGTCTAAGTTCAGTGGGCAATTCGTTCCACGTTGCTGGGCCCTGGTATGCAAAAGAACGTTGTACATATGATTTCGTTTTCATAGTGGGAATAATAAGTATATGATCGTCAGAAGAGGAGCGTAAGTATCTTACTGGTGTGTACACATGGGTGAGGTCGGATAGGTATGTTGGACTGGAGCCAGTCAGTGAAACGTAGAACTGGGAACACATTTTGTGTTTGATTCTAGATCAAATGGATAGCCAGTGTAGGGTACAGAGCGGGGGTGGTGTGTGTGTGTGTGTGTGTGTGTGTGTGTGTGTGTGTGTGTGTGTGTGTGTGTGTGCTCTGATTGTGGTACTATAAAGATGATCCGAGCAGCTGTGTTTTGAACTTTTTGATGTTTGTGAAATAGATATTGTGATGAACCAAACAGAATTGAGTTACAATAGTCCAGTCTTGAAAGTACTAAGGAACACACAAGTGTTTTAGTGGCATCAACTGAAAGATATTTGCGAATGGAGCAGATGCGTCTCAGCTCAAGATATGCAGCCTTCCATATGTTCATGACATGTTGGTGCAATGAGAGAGTACTGTCGAGAGTAATACCTAGGTTTCGTACTGACTATGTGAATTTAATGTTGGTGTTGCTGATATGTATTGTCTCAGGTAAAGGATGTGAATGAGAAAGTCTTTGTGTTGTAATCAGAATGGCTTCAGTTTTATCATCATTCATCTGCAGCTTGTTACATGTCATCCATAATTTCACATCAGAAATGTACCTCTCTATGCCTTGGCTGGTAGCATCAACTTCAGTTGGGTGGCTAGATTTGTATATTGGGTGTCATCAGCGTACAATTGGCGAGACACTGGATGATGATCTATGACACTTGAGGGTGGCTGAGTGTATAGAATGAAGTGAACAAGTCCAAGAACAGACCCCTGTGGAACACCAGAACATAGATCAACTGGGCTGGAGTGTATTCCATTTGCGGACACAATTTGTGTCCTGTTGACCAAGTAGGACTTGAACCACAGTAAAGCTGTATTATGAATGCCAAATACATGCTGGAGACGGTGAGGTAACATATCATGGTCCATTGTGTCAAATGCTGCAGACAAATCAAGGAGGGTGAGGACTGTCAACTTTCCTCTGTCAAAAGCAGAGAGAAGGTCATTAAATACTTTCAGAAGAGTAGTTTCAGTACTGTGGCAAGGGCGATATGCAGACTCTACATTGCTAAAAAGAGTGTTTGAATTCAGATGAGATGCAAGTTTGGATATAACAACTTTTTCTAAGATTTTTGACATGAATGGGAGATTAGAAACTGGGTGGTAGTTCTTTAAATCGTCATGATCGAGTGCTGGCTTCTTCAGCAGAGGCTTAACAATAGCAGTTTTGACAAATGATGGGAATTCCCCGGATGAGAGAGAGGTATTAATAACATCAGTTAGTGAAAGCAATATTGGATCTAAGCACTCAAGCAGCAGTGATGTTGGAATTGGATCAAGTTACAAGACTTTGGTGTACTCTTCATCACGATTGTACGTACTAAATTCATAGAGACAGGTTCAAATGCTGCTAACGGTTGCCGCTGAAATTCTGTATCGCAAATGTATTGTGACGATTCGTCAATTGAAATTGTGTTGTCAAGTTTATCTCTAATGGTTTGTACTTTGTCACGGACGAAATTTGCAAACAGGTCCGGAAGGTCGACTGGAGAGAAGGTAGCTGGAAGTGGTGTACATTTGTTCTTTGACATTAGCTTGTTAGTAATCTCAAAGAGCTCTTTGCAGCTGGAACTTTCCGTGATCTTAGTATTGTAGTGGGCTGATTTCGCTGCATGGACTATGTTTGTGTCGTTCTTATTAGCGGCTTCATACATTTGCTTATGAATAGTGAGTCTGGTGGAAAGCCAAAGCCTCTCAGCTTTACGGTGTTCTTTTTTAGCAGTGCGAAGCTGGTCTCTAACAATTCTATACCACCGAGAACTCTTCTGAATTGATACTATGCACTTGGTTGCTGGGGCATGTTTATCAAGCAATGAACTCAGGCAGTTATCGAGTTGTTCTTCTGTAGGAGGTAAGCAAGTTGTTAGGTTTGCTTGGATGTCTTGCATTAGTTGGGTTCTATTTATCATACGGTGGTTTCTCTTAGTAGCAAATACAGGTGGAGGGTTAGGGACTGATACGTCAAAATGGCATATAATCCAGAAGTGATCTGATTCAAGTTCGTGGGATACCAGGGAGGACCGTAGAATATTATCATCAGGTCTATGAAGAATCCAGTATAAAATGTGACCATTTTTATGGGTGGGTTGGTTAACTGACTGTTTTGAGGTTGAAAACATGAATGGAATCTAGAAGTTTTGATGTGCATGGGTTTCCTACTTGACACACCATAACATAATTTACAACAGGTAAGAATACTGATACAGAGCTCCGATTCCCGACAACGTCCATAGAATTCTGTTATTTACTTTGCCTTCTAATATTATGGAATAATGTTAAATATTGCAGTGCCCATACAAGCTTTTCCTCTGATTTTTGTAGACATTACACACACACACACACACATACACAAACACACACACACCTACATATATATATATATATAGTACATCAATGTTCCAGTTCTCAAGTGAAGTGTCTGTCACCAGATGACCTAAATGCTTTCAATTGTTGGGAACATAGGCATAGTTTGCTGGCCCTCCGTTAAGGTTTTTGTGTATCCTGGGATATAAGTTAATTCCAAAATTATTTATATACCAATTCAATCATTCTTACAAAGTTTCGTCTAACATCATTTGCTGTTCACATTCTGAAATATGTTTTACCTGTCAAAAGCATGGCGTTACAGTATGCCCTCTTTACACGTCAAGTATGTATGCTTGTAGACAGAAAATACTGTAATATAATTGTTGGGTAATTCTACTGACCTGCAAATCGAACTGTCCCTGAATCTGTAGATTGAATATTCCTGGAAGTATCTGGATACTGAATTCCACAGTAGAATGTTACAATCTTGTCACTGTTGTCAGACCATGTTGTATACAGAGGGATTTGAAGTGTACTTGTGTAGATTTTTTCCTGTGACAAACATGAACCATCTGATGATGTCATAGCAATGCCTACAGGGTACACACCACTAACATCTGGATTGGTTTGAGTCTGTAAAGATGTGCCGTGAAAAGACCGTAATGCAACAATAATTCATGTTAGTAATTTGGACGAGATTTAAGAAAACAATGTGGTGGGCATTATTTAATTTTTATGTTATATTATTGGAGATGAAATATAATTGCTCAAGTTTTTAGTTTCATACAATCCAAGGGAGAAAAAAAATAACACCATTATCAAGTCATTCGAAGGGCATTTTGATTGACTTTTTCTTACGTATGGTGGCGATCATGTACCCGGATATTAAAGTTAAAGAGTGGTTACTAAGTACAGCAGGGGTATTTATTTGATATTAGCAAACTAAATAAGCACGAATATAAGTATATTACTTCAATCTCCGGCATGACATGAGATAATAAGTGAACACTATCCTAAAATTAAACCAAAGAACACGTCTGCACATTACCAGTGAGTGTGATGGTCACATGGAGGTAAACATATACAATTTGGAACAAAAACCAGTATTCTCCTATTGATCAAATAAGATGTTTTTATAACAACAGAGAATAAAAAGAGAAACCATTTTTGCTGAAGTGTAAACAGACTTCCGCTGATGGTAGTTCTCGGTTCGTCTGAAGATATTAGGGTCATAAAGAGATCCAAAAGTAAAAATTAAGTCAACTATCACATGTCAGATGTATTACAATATTTCTGTGCATTATGTAAAGCCTTAACACTACCATGTCTAGAGGCAACATTGTTTAGTAAATGAATGTAACTATATATGGTCCTTATGAGAAACTGTTCACAATTCCATCCACAATATCATTACGTTCAATTAATAATAATAATAATAATACTAATAATAATAATAATAATAATGCCACAGCTGGAAGCTTAATTTGTATTATCCCCAATTATAAAATCAAGCATACTATAAATTGCAAACAATGAGTAAGTTCAAATAATAATAATAATAATAATAATAATAATAATAATAATCGTAGATATAAATAATAATTATAATAATCATAATGTCACAACAGGAAGTGGATGTCTCCACCTATATATTGTTCGTGTCAAACATTTTTCACGATTCCATCCAAATGTTGTAGGGAAAAATGATGTGATTTATTTGTTTACATTTTTGTGTTATTTTACATTTCACATTGATTAGAATCTTTATTTTAATAATGTTGTTATCTATGTAGTTTATAACAAGCAGGATATTAACCTCTACACCTGCTCTATTAACATAGGAGGTTATGGGAGGCAAGCCAATGAAGATTTAACCGACCCAGTGAAGTCTAGCTTCTCCCCCATTGGAGTCGAAAGTAGAGCAACTAGGTATGTAATTAAAAATTGTGATTGGACATCAGATGCAATAGCAACTGGAGACCAGCATTTCTAAGAAGGCGCGGTCGTTTTGAGGGCTGGAGTACGAAAAAGGTGAAAACTACCTACATCATCCCTTGAAGAGATGAGAGTAGCCATGGTGTTACGTATCGGCTCGTTCAAAAGTAACAAAAGAAAAGAGTGAAGACAACAGGCTTTGTAAGTTTTAGCAAAAATAATTTATTTTACTAGAAAACACGGTGAAAAGGTGAAAATATGAAATAGGACTTACGGTTTGGGAAGAAAATCCCAACTTTTATCCTAATACTGAAAAAATGCATGTCCTATCACTAAATAATTTACACTGAATCCAGGTTCGAATCTTGATGACTTTCCAAGATGGCGGATGATGACGTCAGATGAAGCCTTTAAACAAATGTCCATAATTTCACGTTGAACCACAATTTGTAATATACTGTTCCAATTTAGAATGAATTTAACTGAATGTCTTTGTCCTAAACCACTTGTGTAGTTCTCCAGGGAAAAATAAATTATTATTTAAAAGTAGATGAACTCATATAGCTTTCATCTATAACAATACACATCTTGAGCTCTACAGATGTAAAGAAAAATAAACAAACTCTTTCCAACACAAGAAAAATAATACCTTCTTCTCAAGGTATAAGAACGACTCTGACTATTTCACAGGGATCTATGTGTTTAAAAACTGACCTAAGACGTCATTTCATGCACACGCACGAGGAACGCGTGGTTATTTCGCAATAAACAATCGCAGTACACGATGTAAACACATATAATTAGAAATGACCTCGGCCATAACCAATCGTTTATGCCAGCAGTTTATCCACCCGGCAATCTAAACAAAAAATCTTACGAAAGCCGAGAGTCATATTTACGTTCTAAATAAACACGACGTTTCTTTCAAAATATCAGGCCCTGTGAACATAATCATCTTCATAATGATATACAATAAAACAACAATGAAATAAAAAGAATTCAAATTTTAACACACAAGTAATTAAACTACATGGTCGTAACAATGGACAGACTGATCCGAAAAGTGCTGACTGTATGGGGTTTTGAATATAGCTTGTAAGACCCTTTCAATTACAACTTAAAAACAATAGAAATTTGACTGTTCAATCCGCCATCTAAACCAGCCTATAATTTTACCATGAACTTGTAAACAAAAAGTTGGATAACAAAATTATTGATGGGTAACTCATACACCGAACTGATTAATAAGTTTGGACACATTTAGTACACTCCTTATATTAATTCTAAATGTTAATTTTAAAATAAAGTAAATTGTGACCTGGCACAATTATTATAATTAAAATATGTGGCTAACAAATACGTGGCACAACAGGAATAGAGCGACTTAGATAATTGGAAAAAAATTTTTTAGAGACTTTACCTGTCATTTCAATTTACGATTCATATGCTGCTTGGCGCTGCTATTGATGCCCCTTAAGAACGGACTTTATTTAATGAAATAGTACAATGTGTATACATTTACTGAGCAACGGCCAAAACAGTGACTTTAATTCAAACTCTGTCAGTTATAATTTATATTGATTGAGTGAAATGTAACAATTAAACATGTTCCGAATAGTTGTTTGCTCTCTCAGTAGTAATAGGGGGAACATTGGCGACAATTGGACTTGGTGTTAAACAAGGGGTTTGTACTTTGGCGACAATGGGAATTTAGCATGGTGGGACAGTATAGTGACAAGTTAAATTTGACATGGATGATGTCATGGTACTGGACACTGAGGAAAAATGGCAACAATTTGCAATTGGCTGTTCTCAGTCTGGTGGATACTGAGTAACAGTGTTGCAAGAGGGTGACCTGAATACACGCTGCTGTAGGTAAGGACACAGAAAACATAGACATACTGATACACATAAATATACACATACACAAACAAACAAATACACAAACAAAATATGGCAATAGAGTAAATTTTTTTTAAGGTAATGTAGTGGCCTTGAAAAGGGCTGTTGTGCGCTGTTAACCCAATCGAGTTAACATACGGAGCATCGCACGGGTCTTCTTCTCTTCCTCAAACTCTGTCTGACATCCGGACCGTATATCAAGACTCACTTGAGGCAGCCTTGCCTCTCCACATAAATCCTTCGTTTCCAAATAGCCGTATATGTAATCTTGATGATAGCCGACGATGATTTCACATACATGGGTATTTCTGATCTGAACAGCATCCCCGATATGAGGGTAGACGACTCTACGTTAGTTCACATCTTGTGATGAGAATAGGTGAATTGAATGAACGAACTACGGTTATTTACAGTTTAAGAGCGGACCGAAACGGATTGACCTCTTTCACCAATCCAAACGCGCGTTACAAAATTTCGGCAGAAGACAGAATCTCTCTTCCAATCAGAAGAGAGCTGTCTGTGACGTCACATTTCTCATATAGGGGCGCTAGTATCTGTGTGCAGTGAATCGTTGCGACATTGTTTGAACATGACTGAAACTAAGAAGACGATGAATTGGGGTGCGCCTGCGGTGAAGACCCGGAGTCATGGTATCAGAGCTACCAAAGTAACCTCAGCCCTACTTCCAGAAGAGAATCATTTAAATTGGGATCTAGTTGATTTTCTCTCCGCTTTTCGAGAATTTGTACCGGTACCAGCACTTTCGCCGCCTTCTCCTTCCTTGTCTCAAGTAGAGGATTTTAGACAAAGGCAGAAAGAATAATTGGAGAAATTATTACAGTAGCAGAAAGAAGCAGAACAAGCCATTCTCATTTAACATGCCAAGGACAAAAGAAGGACAGCGACAGTCGAATGGTCACGGTACTACTAGACATGTTGGCAGAGTTAAGGAGTCTGAGACAAATGTATCAGACTTCTTTAACTCGACCTAAGAGAAAAAGACCTCCACGATCAAAAAATTCCAACCCAGTCAGCACTCTCACTACGCTCACTACCCCTGAGATACCAACAGTAGTGATCTCTACCAAATCATCGACAGTAGCAGGTGAAGAAGTAGGACTCGGTCGTGGCAAAGGTATAAGGCAGTTAAAACTCATTCCTTCCAGTTCCTGAGTTTTTTCTTTTATTTAAAAAAAAAAAAAAACACTCAACGGTCCTTTTCAGGACCAGTCACCTTTTTCGAAAAGAGTGACTACTCAAAGTTTGCCAAATCAAGTAAAACTTAAATTCCTCTTTTCCCACGACATACTCAATGTTCTTACCCTATATATAGGAACCATGGTTTTCTAAAATGTAATCATTTACAAGTTGCAATCAAGATGAAACGATCTATCGATTTCATTGAGAAAGGAGAAGAAAATAGGAGGCAGAGACGTGACATATAGCCTCGCATACGAGTTGAAGTCTTGGCTCAAATCAATGCTAGCGATTTTGAAGACAACATGAGTGAGTCTGAATCAACACCTTCTGCATCTGTGACCAGACCGAGAGAGTCTACGCCAAGCTAAGTCAAACAGTATCACCCGAAAAGATTTTTCACATTGGAGAGACGGAAAAACGCTCCTTCCGAAAATTTAGAACCACAACTTACACTTCCACGGTGAAGTTTAAAGTTTTCAAGTCAAACGCACCGCTGGAGAAAGCAAAATGCTTCATCACCGATTTCTGGGATATTTTGCTAACCATACTGAAACGAAAATGTGAAGTCAAAGAAGACGATCGCTTGAGACTTTCCATTTATCACGACAGTCTGAAGTCGCCTGTTTGTATTGAGTTCAGCATGACGGCAGAAGTGAGACCTTCCAAAGTCATAGACAAGATTCAACACGTACAGCGCTCCAACGACAAGTTTCACATCACCGATGGAAAGCTACACTTTATATAACCCAGGTTTCTCTTCCGAAAGGGGACGGACGCAAAAAAAAGTGTTACTGGTGGACGACCTTCACAACACAAAAAAGAGCCTCGTTCAAATTAACATCACTCAAGACATTATGTGTTTAGTCCGAGCCATCGTCGTAGGACGAACGTATGTCGACATGAACGACACAGTAAAATGGAAAAGATCCTAGAAAGGTATTCAAAGATCAAATAACGAAGAGAAGCAGAACTCCTCTTGCAACAAGTTGAACTATTGAAAGACACATCCTGTGGCATTCCTGAAATGCAACAATTGCAAGACGTCTTGTCCCCACGTTGCGCGTTGAAAGTGGACCCTCAGGTAGTGCGTGGACTTCTGTTGTTACGAGTCAATGATTTCAAAGACGGAAGAAACATTCAGGTCTATCATCACGATGAACATTTCGAAGCCATTACCAGTATCACAGGATTCCTCGCATACAGTTACTGTTTTCAGAAATGCGACTATGGATGTAGCAATCGAGAGCAACACAATCATTGTGGATCGAAATGCCAGGGATGTTTAGCCTCTAAACACTGTGTTGACGAAGAAAAAAAAACAAAGTATTGCTCGGCTTGTCAGTGAACATTCGTCAGCCCTACATGTTACCAACAACATTTCATGAAGCAAGGTTAACAGCTGAAAAGTGCTTGTCAGCTGCTGAGATTGTGCCCTACTTGTGACAAGGCGCACATTTGCCGAGGAAAGAAACCATGTCACATTTGTCGCCAAATCGTGGACTTGGAACATAAATGCTACATTCGAAAATATCAATCCAAACAGGAGGAGGAGGAGGAGGAGGATGCCAACAAGAAAATGAATTTCATCGTTCTCGATTTCGAATGCGTGCAAGAGACCGGCATTCACATTCCTAATTGCTGCTTGGTTCATCGAGCGTGCGAGAAGTGCATCCAAAAAACGTATCTTTTGTCATTGTACATGCTATAGCAAGATTCCTGGAGCACGAGAAAAAATCTTTCGGGGACCTAACACGCTGGCCGATTTTGCCCAATGGATCTTAGATCCTACCGACGAGATGAGGATCCAAGACAACATCGAATGTTACGGAGATTCTCATATCTATGTCACGGTGATGGCTCAAAATTTCTCGGGACACGATGGACAATTTCTTCTGAAATACTATACGGAACAAAGCACCTAACGCCCTAAAGTCATCTTGAACGGAGCCAAAATCATTTCCAATGAAGTAGGCCAAGTACAGTTTAAAGGTTCCATGAGTTACTTTGCCATGCTGTTTATTCGAATGCCTAAAACATTTGGAATGACTGAAATGGCTCAAGGATATTTTCCACACTTTTGAATACCGAAGCCAATCAACACTCCGTTCTGTCACATTTGTCTGATGCTCACTTTGACGACCCCGATAACATACTCACCAAACAACGAGAAGCTTTCTACGCTAGGTACCAAACTCACGCCTCGGACCCCTTTCGACTTTCAGGAAGAAATGTTAAAGTATTGTCTTTCCGATATGGACACTTTATGTCGTTGCTATGGAAAATTTAGAGAACTGTTTATGGAATACGGAAGGATCGATCCTTTGACAAAAGCCTGCACCATTGCCAAAGCGTGTTCCTTAGTGTACCGCAACCGATTCAAGCCCGAAAACACCCTGGCTTTCATACGCCCTCAAACAGCGAACTTTGTCAGACGAAGATACTCGGTCAAACCTCTGCGCTGGCTACATCACTAGCGCAAAAAAGAAGACAAATAATTCCAACATGCCCAAAACGGAGGAGGCGAAAAGACCATTGGGACATATTCTGTGGTCGGCTTGGTCTTAGAATACCCCAAGATCTTGTACGAGTTTAACAGATGCTTATTGCACAGATGTCCGACCTACCCTCAACGTGACACCGGAAATCAGTTTCTACAACGTACCAAGGATTACTTGTACGAGGATACTTCTCAGTGACGCTTGAAGTTAGAACAGCAAGGATATCAAGTCGATGAAATGTGGGAACACGAGTATGACCGCAGTTTGAAACCGATCCCGAATTTAAACGCATCGTGGAAAGTTACAAGCTGGTGGACCCTCTCGATCCACGGGACAATTTATATGGAGGACGAACGAACGCCACATGTTTGCTGTGCCACTTGGACGAGGAGAAAGGAGAACAAATGAAATACTTGGACGTGTGTTCGCTGTATCCTTACGTGTGCAAATATGGTCACTTTCCAGCAGGTCACCCGAAATTGCTGACGGAACACATCGACGTGGAAAACATTCGACAATACGAAAGATTAATCAAATGTAAAGTCTTGCCTCCCACCTACTTGCACATCGCGTTTTACCTTACCATTGCCAAGGAAAACTGATGTTTCCTTTGTGTTTCACTTGTGTGGAAACGTGTAACCAAGACCAACCTTGTCATCACAGTCAGGAAGAACATGCATTGACAGGAACGTGGATCAGCGTGGAATTGTTTCGAGCTCTCGAACTGGGACACCAGTTGTTTGAAGTGTACGAAATTTATCTCTTTCCCAAGACAGAATATTACCAAAAGGGCGACGAGACTCAGAGAGGAATTTTCGCGGACTACGTGAATGCCTTTTTTGAAACTCAA
>JAECUM010016051.1:0-13761 GCA_016617855.1 Megalonaias nervosa | reverse complement strand
TATATATATATACGTACATGTGTGTGTGTGTGTGTGTGTGTGTGTGTGATTGCGTACGTGCACGCGCACTTGTGTGTGTGCTTTTATACTGTCAATACCATGTATCTAAAATTACTATAACTGACTAGTAGTCAACCAACTCCTTTAATGCAGAATGAGCTCAAATTAACGATATTAGTAGTAAGTTTCTATCGAAAGAAGGTGTGATTCACATACTTGCAATACATATGGTATCATCATGAAGTTATTGCACATTTTTAAAATACTTGAAATTCGAAATGTCATCACTCAACACTACTAATAATTAAAACTGAAGCGTTCCCATTCCGTAAATTACTTTTTTTTTGTTATAACATTTTTTAGTGATCAAAAAATAGGGTATTTGTGCAGAGTGACATTAATTGCTTAATACTGCCAAACCTCGAAAATAAGGATCAACTTCAGCAGTTAAGTTGATAAGTTTGCGCTTCTAAGAACAACACGTGCTGTTATTTATTGAAAGTGGTCTTATTTCTACTAGGTCGCCATGACAGCTTTTATTGTACTTCATTGTGTAAAGTTACAGCAACATCATCTGTGAAAATGAAACAGTCACACTGGCATAAAATTAATATTTGCTAGTGCGTCAGGGCGGGGTGGGGTGGGGGACATCCTTACGGACGCCCATACATGATTATTTATTATTGGTACTGTTGCTACTGAATGGGAAACTTACTGCACCTCCTACAAGCAGTCTCAGTTCGAATCCCAATAAAAGCTTCTCATTATCGGTATTTCATTCGCTGATTTACCTGGGCGATGCTACCTGACACAGTAATTGACAGATGAAGCTTGACACCTGATTGCGTACCTGACTATGAAGGATGCTTATAATCGTTTACAACTGCACGCTCAAAGGGATCATTCAATACGTGTTAGATCTGCACACTTTGTTTGACAAGATAACTTAATAAAGCTTCATCTGCCTGACCGACTACAGCTTATGTGCAACATATGTTAACTACTCTTTTTAGAACTACTACGTACACCGTAGATATCTTTGCACGTGATAGATAATGTGTTTTAAATAATGCTATATGGCAATGTTATCTTTACATAAAGTATCAAATTAGGTAAATATATTTGCGAGTAAATAAATCCTGCGACGTTATCTTTAAAGACACTAGCAAACTATGTAAAATTAAGTCATATTATTTATGTACATCAGGCAACGTTATCTTTATATGCAGCCTCAAATCAAGTAAAACTCTTCTTGAGTAAACCCTGCAACTGTAACTTTAAATACACTATCAGATTAAATATAATATTTGTGTATAAGTCATTGTTACTTAAAACATGTTGTGTGTACATAAAATTAACAAATACTTTATTCACTGGGATTAATCAAAGTTTATTCCCATACATTCCAAATAGATCTGCCTTAAATAAATGGGAGAAAGGTCAGAGATCAAGGTTAAAATGGAGAGAGGTCACAGTTGGTTATTGTGAGGAGGAGGAGGGGGTATAAATTTTTTTAATTTTCAGCACAAGCAAAATAGATCAATAACTTTCAAACGCATTTTGTAAACAAAGACAATGGCTACTTTATTCTAAATAGGATTATATGTCCATGAAATGACGGACAAACAATGATGTCAAGGTTAACGATTGTTCAAGACTTCGTTGAAAGGTCAGTTTCTCTCACAATACTTACAGAATTCCAGACAAAAATGACAGAGAATGCATCAAACTTGGCATATTTTGCAATTCTTTGTAAAAACTGCAAATGGTCGACAAGTGAACATTCGTCATAATGTATTTTGGTTAATTGCTGTGAAGCACCAAATATTGTCTGCGGCGTGATGCCCGAATGCTAGACATCACTATAATAAACTGTCACGCTGCAGACACCGAAGCGATATGACTAACATAGTTAAAGCTACATTAAAAATTAAAATCTCTCTCTCTTTCACACCCACACACACACACAGACACACACACATTATTTCTGAGTATGCAACGTCCTTTGTGACAGACAGTAACATAAAGGGAGTGGGGAGAGAGTTTTAATCACTCTTTCTCTTGAATTCATCTGAAATTTGTTATATGTGGCAGATTGTTAAACTGAGATATACATTTACATATACGCACTTGATAACAGCCGATATCTAGTTCACCCATCTATTTCACCCATTGTTATTTCGTACTTGTAAGCTTGCAGGTCATGTTAATACTGTTGACAGGTGACAGGGAACAAAGGCTGGAATATTGCAGTTTTTACTGTATAATTTTCTATAGCGTTTGTCATGCTGTTTACTTCAAAAGCAGACCTGTAGCCACCAACTGATTTAAAATAGGTTACTTAAAAAGATATATATATATATATTAAAATTAATTGAATATTGGTCTGATTGATTGATCTTTGTATGACATCATCAAGATTCCAGTGCCTAAGTAAAGTTTGCAAATTGCCCGACCCAGAGACACACGCCATGGTTGCCGATCAGGTTTGGTCTGGACAGGATTCGAACATGCAACCCCTTAACAGAGAAATACAAACGATGAATGTAACTAGTGTAAGTGTGGAAAATAACACACAGCCACGAATATCCGAACCTCTCAGGGATCGTCATAAAGGTTCGGATACTCAGTTATTATATTAATTGGAAAGGACCTTTCGAGCGTATAGCACTGTCCCTGCATCCGTCGTGCATCAGTCTGTCTGTCAGTTTTCGACTTATCACAAACGTAAGGGTGAAGCAGTCTGGAGAAAAAAGTAAATACTAATTTGAATTAGCAAGATTTGACTTATAATATTTAATTGCCTTGTTCATCACTTACATCTATTTTTTTTTTTTTTTATTATCATCCACCCTGCTTTAGAATCCCGTTGGACATTGGTTAAAATCCAAACAGTTGATATTTATAGTACGTTATATTTCACAGCAAAGAAAATTGTCCATCACCTCTGATGCCCTCATATTACTCTCAAAGTTACGTAATATTACCCTCACGTGCCGAAGACGTCACCTCATATTACCATAACGTTACTATCATATTATCGTGCGAGTGTTCAGACTAATAGAATTTGGAAAAGACTGATTCACTACCAGAATGAAATGACTCAAAATTTTTGCATTTTTCTCACTAGAACAATTTCACTCTTCTTTAGTATAATAAGACAAGTATTGTCCTCGTTTCGAGGTTAACTGACAAATTGTTCGCCCACGACAGATCCAATGTTACATCCTTGGTCTGTGGCCTCGTGTAACATAGCATATGAATTGGATGGACATGTCATATTGCCCTCAATACAGGAACACAATGGACATTTTGTCATATTACCCTAAAAAAAATTAACCAGATGGACATTTTGTCACATTACCCTCAGAACAAGGACCGGATGGACATTTTGTCGTATTACCCTCAAAAAATTAGACAAGATGGACATTTTGTCATATTACCCTCAAAACAAGAACAGGATGGGCATTTTGTCATATTACCCTCAGAACAAGGATCGGATGGGCATTTTGTCATGTAACCCTCAAAACAAGGACCGGATGGGCATTTTGTCATATTACCCTCAGAACAAGGATCGGATGGACATTTTGTCATATTACCCTTAAAAAAAAATTGAATCAGATGGACATTTTGTCATATTACCCTCAAAACAAGGACCGGATGGACATTTTATCATATTGCCCTCAAAAGAGGGACCGGATGGACATTTTGTGATATTACCCTCAAAACAAGGACCGGATGGACATTTTTCATATTGCCCTAAAAAAATGGACCTGATGGACATTTCATCATATTAACTTCAGAACAGGATCAGATGGACATTTTGTCACATTACCCTCAGAACAAGGACCGGATGGACATTTTGTCGTATTACCCTCAGAACAAGGACCGGATGGACATTTTGTCATATTAAGCGCAAAACAATGACGATAATATTATTATCTAGAATTATTATCTAGTCATTTGTCGACAAAATCACGAATATTTCAGGGATGCAATCACACGCTCGGCATCCCAATTTTAATGTCACCACGATCTCTATATTTCTCTTCAACATTTGTCTCCAAAGTACCTTAATGCTCGCTGTGTAAAACAAAAATCACTCCATATTAATTGCAGACACATTCATTTGTTATTTTATTGCTATTTTTCCGATAATGACCTAAGATTAATGTGACATTCCGCAATGCCAATATTTTATTCTATTGATAATCTGCCATTTGCGCTGTAATCAAGGCTACGTGATAGGATTTCATTGTCGATTCCACTAGATCAAGTTTCTTTTACTTATTCGGGGTGTAACTCGGAAAGCTGTACTCCAGATCTAAAAATCGCAAGTGCCAATATATGGCGGACACAAGAAAACAAACTGTCAAATAATTTATTTCCTTTACCAATAGTACATTCATCTTAATTCCATTTATTTCTCATATATTGGCAAAAAGCTTTCCTTTCTGCAGATAAGATTTATTTTATATCGGATTATCTTCCCCTTGATTTATAGACAACTCCATTAATATGCCAACAGCCAAAAACGTATTACCTGTTATTGCAAATCACAGAGGCAATAACACTTTTCTGAATCGGCTAATGTTTGAGACCCAAAATTATTGGGGTCGTAGTATAGAGGTGGTTGGTCTAGACAGGTTTGTTTAGTATAATTATGGTAGACCTCATTTTGTCAGTTTACAAAAGGGCTGACAGATCACTGCCGCCTTACTTCTGCTCGCGTGGGTTCGAGTCTCTGGCTTGGCCAATGCAGGTATGTGAGAAATATTTCCAATAGCTCCCCGTGGATCCATTGTTCTTTATCGGGTTCTTCCGAGTTCTTCATCCAGCAGTTATACTGGTCTTCGTGTATAGCCTATCATGCGATAAAAAACGGCGTTAAACCAAACAACAACATCAACTAATCGGCTAATCAGATCAGATTTGAAACAGATGGACCGGTTTAGGGACGTTTCACGATACTTTTGGATGATTTAACTTTAAAAATGTTTAACTTTTCTACTCATATTCTGCATAAAATTTATGTGCCCGTGGCGACCGAGTGGTCTCAGGCGTCAGCTTTTACAGATAGCTAACATCTCACTCGTCCGCGTGGATTCGAGTCTCTGGCTCGGCTAACATGTGCATGTGAGAAAGCTTGCCAGTAGCATCTTCCATCAAACTTACTGATCGCCACGTATAGCATTATCAAATGCTGAAAAACGGCGTTAAACACACAAAAAGCTATCAAATAAAAATAACATTAATCAGCCCTTCACCCGTGATGATATTGATGTTGGGGTTCAATATCATCACGGGTGAAGGGCTGATTTATCGGCCTACCTAAATCTGAGCTCTCTAATATGATGCGTGTTTGCCTGTGCGTGCGTGCGTGTGTGTGTGTGTGATTTTTTTTTATAGCTTAATGTTATGTTCATGAAACTATTTACCTTTTTGGTATTACAATCTAACAAAACTGACTACAACTTTTGAACATGTAACAAGAATTCCGTTGGAAGGCAACTAGTAAAATTTATTGATAGATTTTCTTTTTTGGAGGGGTGGGCCTCCCTCTTTATTATTACATGATAATTTTACTGCTAATAGTATTACTAACAATAACAAAAAGAAGACCAAAAACAACAACCAAAATGATAATAAAAATCTGATATTTTTGAATATATAAGTATTGAAATAATAATCATTAACGACGTTAAACATTATTAACGACCCGGCTTCTACACATCGATCTCCTTCTTGTTACACTCGTTGCAACACGTGCAAAGATTGTTATAGTTCGTTTATTTAGACGATTTCTTTTTGTATTCCAGTACGATAGTGTCTTCCGCATCGATGGTCGAAATAATTCAGCGTGGTCTATTAATAATTCAACTTTTACTCATGCCTTGTAATTTACATGGCTGAAGATAATTGCAAATCTGATCGTTCGCAACTCATTTCATAAATGTCCCATCATACACCATGTTTTAATTAAGACTGATTAGTGGTGAATATTATCTAAAATGGAATTCTTGTTTTCACCGATGAACCGTAGCTGCCGCATTTAGGTTTAGAAATTAAATGTTTTCCTTATACAAAATAAACCCAGCCTACTGCGTACGCGTAATTTCTGGCGCAATTTTATCGTCATTTAAAACCTTCTGCATTATAAAACGAAGATTGTCATGGCTGACCTGGTCTTGTGAAAGCTTGCCCATTTATTCAGTGATACCATCAATGGCGCGACCTGGAGTACAATTTTAATGGTCACTACTGCATCTGATTGCCTATAATATAATGCGCGCCCAACTTTGAAAATCGTAGACCCAGATCCTACTCTGCATGATGCGACTACAGACCAGTGGTCTATACTGGTTGTTATGTGCATGTTTTCAAGCCAATAGTGTAGACCATTATTGGCTGGCCCATTGTGAGACGGCAAGTCTGAGTCTATGGTGTTCACCGTCGGTCTGTTTCATACACGGATACATGCAGTTGTTAAATGTCACTTCGGTACAAGGGGCTCCGGGTGGCAAAGTGGTCTAAGGCGCTCGACTTCACAGATCATTCACACGTCTCACCTACGTCAGCCTGAGTTCGAGCCTCGGCTCGACGAACGTGGTTATTAATAAAACTTGCCTGTAGCTTCCCATGGGCTGGTGGTTCCTCCGAGGGTTTTCCTTGGCCATTCCTTACACCAGATATACTGGCTGCCTTATATAGCCTATTATCTGCTGACAAATTACGTTATACCCCACAAAACCAAACCACCTCAATACCGTTATACTATTGAATTGTGTGAGAAAAGCTATGTGTAACATGACACTTGTTTGCGATAACACGCATATAACCATCTGTAACATTTTTGTAAAACTTCTTTTAACTTTTTTCAAGCTCATTTGACTACTCCGAAGGCACAACCTATCTTACAAATATTCAGTTGAATTTGGAGATGCTGAACCCGTTTCATAATCACCCATTTCGCTATCCGTCTACACGTCCTGCATTCGCGAGGTCAATCCTACCGATGCAAATATCTGCCTTTCAGATAACCTCAGCTATTTGTGAAACAAAGATTAATCGAATGGTTGCGAATGGATCGAACTTTTTTTTTCATTTGCTTCTTCTTGTTAAATCCTCCTGTCTAATTGTACGGTCCGGTTGTAGAAATAGCCGAGGTGATCCGAATAGATTCCGGTTTCTTTCTTGTGAAAAAGTTTCCGGTGATTATAGGGCGCTCTACAGATAATAAGAACTTCTGAGAGAGTGATAGGTGTAAGGTGAAATGATTTGCATTTACAACATGCACAATGGAGAGAATGTTGGCATTCCTATATGTTACTCTCATGTACTGTGGGTAAAATTTCTTTGGATATTGTACTTCTGTAAATTGTACATGATATGAGCACACAGTTAGCCAATATGACGACTCCAATGTGCTAAAAAGTCAGCCTGAATGAGCCTAGAGTACTTTATCTTAAGCAGTTATTAAAATAAGGAAAACCAAAATATACAAAATGTATTTTAAACAATTTTTATCGGCTCTTTTTCTTTTACAGTTTATATCTCAAGTCCAGGAAGTGAAAATGGCCAAGCGGAGCTAGCAGAATTTTTTTCCCCTTTTTTCGTATAGGTGAACATCTGGAGTAAGGCCAAGCTGTATGCTCTATAACCCAAATTACACCCATCTCTCATACACCAAAATAAAGGGAATTAAAAGTTATTTTAACAATACCTATTATACACAAGGTCTTTTTGAAACAGCCAGTAAAACCAGTTAGGAAAACATGGGAAATTCTTTTTTTTTACTAATTCAACCTTATGTAATATAAGAAACTGTAGAGCGCCACCTTAAAATGTAAAAAATGTTCCCCCTGTAAATTACTGCGCCGATATATTTCCGAAACATATTGTTGTATAGTAGAAATAGCCGAAGTAGTCCGAATACACTTTCGGGAAAACAGTTTAGCTCTTAGACATCTGCCAAATATTGCATTTCTTAGAAGCTAACAGTTATTACTTTAACTCAATTAAAAGTTTTATATTATTTTATTATATTAAATGTTGACCCTTCAGTGCTCTAACGATTGAATAGCTTGAGGATATGTACAGCACGAAATGAACCTTACGCGCATATTTTCGGCGCATGTAAAAATGTTCATTTTACGAACTGTTGTAACAAAACAATGTAATGACTGTTAGTTCTTGTAGACGGAACGAAGTTCATTAACTTTTTTGTCCATCATAATCGCCTTAATCGTTGTCATCATTGCTGTCGTTCAGCATGATAGATGAAGACTTCGATTTTTAAAACGTGTATAAAGGTGATGACTTTTTATCTTTGCATGCCACAGAGGTGAAAATAATGCAGAATCAGAAATGGAAATTGTTTAAAGAGACACAATCAATCAAAAGAACTTTGAAGGCATGCTGTATTGGAGAATGACAGAACCATCTGAACAACTTTTGCCAATTTGTATACAACATTTTTATGTAATCTCTGTTCAACAGCTAGTGGAATTTGACTGCTTTTGGTCATGACGTTGTTTTGTTTTCTCCGGGTATGTGAAAATTTAAATCGTGTTCAATCATAAATCAAACTTGTGTAGAAACTGAGATAAATATAAGTTAAATATAAGAAGAAACAAAATGTATTAGATGGAAAACTATTTTAAAAAATTTATACAACTTCTACATTAAATTAATATTTAAATGGCCTGCGATTGGAGGCTTTTTTGTGCTTTTCGTCGTTTATGTGATGAGTTTTTTTTCTCACTGATTGCGATATTATATTTTTGAAGTCTACTGTTTCTTGCTAAGCAATCGTTTAGCATTTCCAACTTGTGTTTAGTAAATAAAAAGTGTTAATATTGATGTGTCTCTACTGGGTGCTCTTACGTCTTTATGGTTCTTAAACTGTAAAATTATAATTTCACATTCGACAGAAAAATTAAAGTTTATTTGTGTTTATTAATTGGAGTTATATTTAGGCCTGGTACGGTTACACCCTTAACCAGTTATAGTTTAACCTCACTGCAGTCGCTTGATCGAAGTCGGACATACCGCATATACCGGGCATGAAGTGGCAAAAATTAATGAAAGTTTCCATTTAATAAAATGTAGTGAAACGTACGTGCTACACTTACTGACGGAAAGATATTTCCTGCTGTTTTCTTCTTGAGCTTTAGCTATACATTTCACCTTCAATCCTTTTGTCTTGTTTTATTATTTTAAATCCCTTCGGTAGTCTACGGAGCACCCCGGTTTTGTAGTCTTGGTAAAAAGTACGTACTGCAGTCGTGTATAGTACTAAATAATGTGAGAAAACACAATAAAGTAGTGAGAGAACGCATGTTACTCAGATGCGGGGGGGGGGGGCAATGGCGATCGAAAAAAAGACCACCCACCCACCCACCCAAAAAAAAAAACAGTGAGGGAAGGAGCAAAAATGTAAGGGAACGCCGTTTCCAAAGCACTACACCCTGCAAGGATCGCTCCGTTGGCCTAATGGTTAGAGCGTTCGCCTTGGATGCGGGAGGTCGCGGGTTCGAACCCCGGCTGAGCCATACCAGAGACATAGAAATCGTACAAACAGCTGTCTCGCTAGGCGCTCAACATTAAGAGGTTAATGTTAGGACTGATCGGCCTGGTGTCAGGATAACGAGACTGGATGGGACATCATGCTACATGTCTGCGGCATGATGCCCTAGTGCTAGACATCACTATAAACTGCCACACTGCAGACATCGCAGCGATATGACTGAAAAATTGTTAAAGCTACGTTAAAACTCCAAATCCCACACACACACACACACACACACACACACGCACGCCTGCGAACCGGTATTCACGTGGTGGTGGAGGACTATGTTTTTTATGCAACCAAGATTAGATGAATATGTCAGTATTTACAATTTACATTTCTGCTGAAGTCCACCAGGATGATGTTCTCATGAACACACAGGACCGAAGAATATATTCATAACTGCTTACCACATTTCTAGCTACAAAGAAAACACACTTTAGAAAACACAAACATACATAGGTTGGTGATAACTCCATCTTTTCCAGGAAATATCGGTGAGTACACAGATTATATGGGCATGTAAATCTTTTCCTGGGAATGCAAATACCATACCCACAAAGAGATTAACTCGACGTGGTCGTCTCCTATGACTATACACAATAAGTATGTCAGGAATGAAAGTTGTGTGTCTTTTCCAAGGATAATGCTGACATAAATGATAAGAATGTTTACATTTGTGCGACTATCTGGACTTAGTAGAAAGACACGAAACGTTGATTTTGACTGAAGAAAAAAACAACACAACAGCAGTCCAGATCAATGATTTTTCAAATTACTTGGGTACATTGATTTTGGGAGATATGGTTGGAGTCCTTATAAGTGAATAGTGCTAGTAATAGTTTTTTTGCTGTATATACGTACATGTACATGACATTTCCTAAAACAGTAATTTGTGTGTTAGGTGAAAAATGGGCCATTATAAAAAATAAAAAAAACCCAACAACATATAAGCAGATTTGCTGTCAAAAGAAGAGTTAATTTTTGATATAAACTAATACATCATTTATAGTATCAGGTTTTACAAAATATTACAGCAGATTTGTGATAATCTTGATGCTGGGCATCCTGATTCTTCAACTGCTTGGAGTAGTACTAACCGAGAAGAGGGGTGGTGTGGACGGAGAGGTCTTGGGGCGCCAAAAGCACGGTCGCTCTAGGCGGACGCTCTAACCACTAGGCCACTGGAGCGGTTGGATCCAGATGACTGGTATTTTACTGTATAGACTGTAGAATATAAAATAGGCTTGACGTTCTTTTCTTTAATTTTTTATTTGTCGTAGAAAAAAGTACATGAATGCACAGTGATGCGTGTACGTTATATAAAGGAAGAAACAACAATTTTAGTGTACCTGAAATTTTTTTTCTTATTATTGTGGAGAGAGGGGTGGGGGCTATGCATAGATATCGTATTATTTGTGCGTGCAAAGAGCATTCATGGAAAGTTCCGATAGATACTGAATAAGAATAAATTCGCTTTTTAAAGGACTACGGGGAAATTTGAGAGACTTCCATATACATGATTTTTCATGTATTCATCGAGTTAATATTTTTTAAAAATATGTTTAAATGGCATAATTCCTCAAGGTCTTAAAAAATCTGTTTCAGTTGCAGTAGATAAATAGCAGACAATAATAACTTTTTCCCCTAGAAATTAGTTGAATTACTATTCTCTGTTTTTTTTTGGGGGGGGGTATTTATTGACTGGGTAAGACCATCACTGATATATCCAACTCTGAAAGTATGAGGAAAAAGAAGTTTTAACATCGTACTAGAATAGAGAAATGGTATCATGAGTTCTGCTGTAGCATTACCATACAAATATGTCATATATAATGCATATGGTTGACAGTATTCATAGGTAATATTAGTCATAATAAGGCCTTTCTTGTAAGTATTGAAATTCCGTTCTGATAAGCATGTACATTCTCAAAGTACACTCTGCAAATAGTGCGTGGTTATCATCTCCTATATGACCAACTTTAATGAACAGAACTCAACAAAATGGTAATTAACACGTACTGCAAAGGAGGGGATGGTCAAATATAAACAATATTTATAACATGCTCCACGCGCTGAGTCAGAAACACGTGTGGAAGTATGCTGTTATAAACGTTTATACTTGAACAAAATCCTGTAATTTGACATTGAAGCATTTTAGGAAACTTGGGCCATATAATATAACGAAGATATTACGTCGCAAAAGGCAGAGCTTTGCATACTGTCAACTGTATGCAAGTGTAATGTGTCGAATTTTGAATAAGTATGGAACCTTAAAATTGAATTAATTGTGCATTAAAATTTTATAACAGTCAAGCCAGCAAGGTCTTTGTGAAGGGTCACTTCGACCTTTTCTTCACGTCAGTGTTAAACTTGAAAGGCCAGCATCTACCGCTCATTTAGAACTGACCCGGGCATCGCAACGCTGTCCTGGGAAAGTAAACATTAAAGTTGCCGACCATAACCGCTTGATGTGAACCCCATGTCAAATAGTCATTTTCAAAGGGAAGTTGATATGCATCGTATTTCTCAGATTCTAGGCTGTCAAAATCCGACGAAAGAAATAATTATCTTAGAGAAAAATTAGGAACCGCTGATTTCGATTGGTCAGTTTAAATTAAGGCGTACACCTTGGAAGTAATGTTGAATTTAAAAGTAACGACCTTGGTCGAATTCTTAAGTCTGAAATTTCCTGCGAGAGGACAAGACTGGCTCCGGGGAAACCTAAAGAATAGTGCTTTCCTCGTTAAACAAGTAAAGGGGACCAGGTGGCTGTCTTGTAAGAAAGACAGGCTTTAGTGCTAGGATGCACAATTTCTGAAAAGAACAGCATTAAGGTACGCAATTTTAATTTTCATGTAATTTTCTATTTTATTGTCTTTTTTATGCAGATGGGTTTGATATGACTAGGATTCATACTATGTATCATTTATTCGATTTTATGGAAATCTTTTGGTATGCTAGAGTTGTTTATGCAATTTATTTCTTTAATTTTACAGTTACTAGTTCATTGATAGAATTGACTGATTGCATGCGATCCAAATTTTCAGATGTGTAGGATTTCATAGGGTTATATGAATTAATTTCCTTTGTTTGTTAGGACGATACTGATTTTATCGTGAGTTAACGATAATTGCATATTTATATCTGATTTTGTAATGCTTACAGAATCTTGTAGGTTAGGGATTGCTGTGAGCTAGAAGTGAGTCTTATGCAATAGTAATCGATAGTATGTATCTTATTGAGTGGAACTGACTAGGTTGGATGTCTAATGAGTCATGTGGTAGCGTATGCAGAGAGATACGGGAATGTTATATGCACGTTCGCATGTTAATTTGTGGTCAGCCGCTGTGTAGCGAGGGTGATGATCTATTGAATTAGGTCAGACTTGGATGTATATTACAGGGGTCATTTGTAACTAGAGAGAACGATTGTACCTTACTCAAAATAAAGTCTAAATCTGTAAGGACCATTAATCGTTAAGGTCACCTTATGTCAGAACTTATGCAGTGTTTGGATACCTAGTTTATGCTTTCTGAGTAACGAAAGTGAGACAATTTTATATACTTATAGAAGATGTTACATATAGAGATTTAGTGGTAACCTTGCCATTCAAGGAAACAGCTCCCAGGAACAGACGGGGACAGTCCGGAAAGAGATGAAGCGTTCAGAATAGAAAGATCAAGGAAGATCAACGTATACACGTGAAGGTGGGAAGACGTGTGATAAACGGGGACAAAGACAGGAAGCGACGCTAGGTGATGCAAATCAAGCATGGACATTGTGCTCTTTTCATCACTCGTTACCATGATGAACGAATCCAAAATAGAACACTGCTATTGAAATTCTTTTAACGTAAATTTGTTTCAATTGAACCTCACACTATTAGCTTTTTTGTTATTGATTAAATCTTTATTTTTATGTCTAAAGGGGGCCCGTATTGTATTATTTCTTCTTAATGGTCTTGC
The DNA here is from genome assembly GCA_016617855.1 of Megalonaias nervosa. NCBI lineage: Eukaryota > Metazoa > Mollusca > Bivalvia > Unionida > Unionidae > Megalonaias > Megalonaias nervosa. Next base: position 222 of record JAECUM010016051.1, on the reverse strand, counting down.
TCAGTTCTCTGTTGATGTTCTATCTATCCACTCACACCGGGCAATAAAATCGAGGAAGGTCATCCTCTAGATAACGACTGCTAAATCTAATTAACCATCCCTCTTTACCAAGAGGGACAACGTTATAGCAAGTTATACGGTATATTGTAAAGGTTATTCTCACACACACACACACACACACACACACACACACACACACACACATAAATACATACATATATA
>JAECUM010016050.1:0-50113 GCA_016617855.1 Megalonaias nervosa | reverse complement strand
CTACTTTACCATGAAGTGCCGCAGTTGCACCTGCGTCAGCTCCTTCAACGTGCCATAATGCATCATTATCTGTGGCTTTTCTTACAAGTACAACTGTGTGCTTGGCTCCAAAAATGACCTTTCCTACACCCCTGCAGAATCCAAAAATGTGCGACAGCGGAATTGCACATGAAAACATTCTGTTCTTGAGCATGGCTTTCCGCGATGCAAATCCTAAGTTGAAATTTGCGTTCATTGATATTACTGCGGAAGTTTCTGCGGTTCCTGCGGCATTTCGTACGTTGCCGATGGTTACATTTTTATGAATTGGACTATCAGAAGTGTCCTTGGAAAACATCATTGATGGACCAGCTGATCTTGAAAAATCGTCGCTGTATCGCGCAAGACCAAGTATTGTCGTAGCAACGTCGACATCTTTTTGTATTGATTCAATATTTCTTCCATCGATCATGTATGTGGCACTGTCAAACAGCGCCATGATGCCGTTGTTGACAAAACCAAAACCAACATCGTTATCGTATTTAGTATTATCCGCTTTAAAAATTTTACCTTCGACCTCGATAAATGACTCAGCAGGCAAGAAATATCTACTCGCATCTTGAACTTGAAGTTCAATTCGTCCGCGCTGATCTGGAATTCGAGCGTCATAAGAATAATATTGATAATCACGCACAGACTCATCCTTGAGAACCGGTGCGTCCATGTCAAATGCGGGATTAGATACACGTTTGAACATGCTATGTTATTGATTATCGTCTAATACGAAGACCACTGCGGGGGAGTCCACTTCCTGCCATCAAACTTGCTGCTACATTTTTTCCCCTTCATCGGCGATCATCGCTGCTAGTTTCTCATCTGCATCTTTATTTATTACTTTACTAACACTTTCAGGCATCGCTTCAGTGCTGGGTAATTTCGCTTGCGGTCTACGTATTAATCGTGATAGTCTATCCTTGATCGTAGAAAATACTTTACTAGCAACAGTACTAATACCTTTTTCACGAATAACATCAGTAGCTTTCATGCCTAACTGCTTTATAATCGGTATTGCTTTTGGGGCGATTCTCGAAACTAAACCCTTAACAACATCACCGAATCCATCCCCGTAAAATGTCTCGTATACAGGTAATCGTCCATTTACCACCCTAACCATGATTGGTCTGCGTTGATTAGCGTGTATGATCATCTATTATAATTAATTATTTAACTGTTTAATCGCTATAATAATCATCGGTAATTTCGTTGATGAGAGCCCTATAATCGTTAATGTCCATAATGCCACCGGTAAATAAACGTTGACAAATAGATGTGATTTCGTCAATAATTTCAGGAAAATTATTACCAGCTCGTTTTCCGCCAACAAGAATTTCTAATCTGTCTACGTCAGCTACGACACTGTTGGGGCAAGTGATTCCACTGCCAGTTTTCTTACCAAACGGTGAAAAATAAGATGTAACGCTACCAAGTAAACCTTGAGATTGAGCTGGTTCGCTAGGTTGAGTTGGTTCACGAGGTGGAGTTAATTTTTTAGATTTTTTTTCCTGAGAAAATTTTATTCGTTTCATTACATTTTCTCTAAACTCATCATAATCGCCAAGGTCGTCTATTTTTTCGATATTTCTAGAAACGAGATATATAGCCGTAATCCAATCATCAAGTTTAAATCCTTCAACGTAATCAGGTTCTAAATATTTATTTCGGGATTCATATCTTGCTGCAATAACTTCTGTATATCTTGGATCTTTGATAGCTTCAACAGCCCCAGGTTTAAAATAATCAAGTACTGATCTTTTTGGTTCTTCTTCTTCTTGTTGTTGTTGCATTCGCTGAAAAGCCAACGTCATATTTCTTATAGCTGTATTGTAAGCAGAATATCTCTTATCGGTAGTTCGAGCTTGATTGACATTAAAACGTAAACGAAAAATCCATTTGTACCATTGCTCGTGCGAGATACTATCATCGGCATGCTCAGGTTTCAGAAATTTGTTTCGGTTATCATAGGTTAAAAAAGCGGTTTCGGCTAATTTAGGTATATCATACTTTGCGATGCCGACAATGAAATCCTCATTAAATTTATCATATAATTTAATCCTGGTGCTGTCGGCGCTGGCTTGTGCTTCTGGTTCTTGTTGAGCATCACCTTCTGCTTGATCTGTTTCTTCAGTTAGTTGAGCCGCAGCTATTTCGGCAGGAAGTTCTCGTAGAATTTTTTTCGTCTTTTTAGTTCGCTCCGCTATTTTTTTAGTTTCTTTCGCTGTTTCTTTTAACACAGGAACAATTCCTTTAGTGGTTTCAGTGATAGGTTTAAATAATTGTTCTGTGGATTCCTTAAATTCTTCTTGTGTCTGTTGACGCTCTTGTAATTTTTGTCTGACAGAATCACGGACAGGTAGATATTTCTTAATTGCTTCTAGTCTCTCTCGAGCTAATCGTGCTGAGTGAGCTTCACCGATCATTATTATAATGCAATGGTTTAATTACAGCAGCAGGGAGGGTGGGTTAACAAAAATTGCGTGCACGATTACATAAACGATCTCTCACAAAATTTTATAAACACGAAGTCAACGGCGAAGTAACAGCGCGAACTAATCCCGGTGATTTTATCACTGGTAATCTCATCACTGATGATATCACGAAAAGTTAGAGGGTTCAGTTTGACGTTATTGACCTTTTTTGTAATTTTTTTCGTGTGAAATCTTTGTTTTAGATATGTTTGCTCGAATCCAATTTTGTAGGGTTCACCCTCCCTGCTGCTGGGGTTAAGGGAACAAAAATAGTGTCGGCCACATACCGTCAACTAGTGACACGGTCAATATACTGGGTTTTGTGGAGTGCCTCATCATTTTATAGTAGACTTAATCCATTTTACGTTTGTGCTTATAATTTGACGACACTACAAATGCACAATCTACAAATTTTTGGTTTAAGGTAGACTGCAGTTGCTGTATATAAATTTAGTTTAAGAGGGCCGGCTAATGGGACAGAAAGAATTTTTAACTGGATGTTTGAGGGATCAAATAACATTAGTTTTACCACACTTTACCTAGCATCAAATCCAACTTATACTGGAGTACCAAGACAAGAATTTTCGGTGACATCAACAACAAAATACAAATGGTTCAGACAACAAAATACAAATGGTTCAGACTCTATTGCGCCGCTGCTGAGGGAAACAATCCTGGTTTAAGTTGCTTTCAAATGTTTACTCTTGATGATCAAGTGTAGATTTTGTGTGAAGTATAAAATAACGGTAGGATTTATTGATATGTGAAAAGACTTTTATAATCTTACATTTGTCAAAGACAAAAGGGTGGTTCACTATCATCTGCTCAAAACAGTACAAGCAGGAAAATATTATGATTCAGTCAGCGTGATGAGAAAGAACGAACTTTACAATAAAAATATATGAGTATGAAATAATGATCAATTTTTCTAATAAAAAAGGGAATAAGTAAATTGGAGCACGAAATATAAAGTTTAATTCATAAAATAATTATCGAACATGATTCGGAAATAGTTCAACTAATAGTTGAAAGCAAACTAATAGAAAAAAAAAGAAACTGATGATAGTCATAAAAGTGATCATGATTCAATCGATAAGTTTGGAAAACAAAAAGGTTATCACATAAGTAAAGATGATGGTACCAGGCGGCGTTTCAGCAAGAGAAAAATTTATGATGAACTTGGAATATCTTTCGCCTACTGTTATCTACTAATAAACATTCATGGTTTGGTAGATGAGGCACCAGTTTTGTCGACAACATATTTTGTTATGTTTAGCTATATCATGAACAGGATAGGGTATTACAATAGTTACACGGAACCTGAGTATCATGCTGCATATTAGGCATTAAAAAAGTTTGGTAATGATAATAACTACAAAGACTACACCGAGTTAGTTAAAAACATCGTAGATATAAATGAAATCAACAAAAATATAACCTGGCCATACAAGAGATTAAAAAAAATTAATAAAAGATATAAGATTACTCGACTTTAGCCCCTAGTTTAAAGAGCCCTCATTTAGTGGACTAAAAGATGCTGTTAATAAGTATTTTGATGTAGACACAAACTTTGCGCTCAACATTGGTGCCGGCGGATGGTACAATGTAAAATAAAAAATTGGAGATAAATTTATTGATGATATTATTATTCACACATATGGTGGTCCATTATAGGAAATGTCATCAAATTTTGCTGATGTGTATTCTATTTTGTACAGACACTTGTACGTTAAACCAGTAGTTGATTTTGCTTTAAAAACCGCGATCAGTTTTATAGGAAAACAAGAGGATACTCCTCGAATAGCTAATGTTACAAGAGCAGATCAGATAAAACATCATTGGCGAAGTGATGTCATTTACTCACCAGGAGAACAAGAGGAGTTAAATAAATCAGAGTCATATATATATATAGCTGTATTAGGGAAGGAGGAAAATTCTAAGTTTTTAGATGCTTTAAGCAAACATAGTCTTCTTCCTAATTATGACAATGAACTATTTCGGTAATGTTTTAGATTTCTTATACGACGCAGACGCTTATTCTGAGGTTGCGTACGCTTTCGTAATTCTTAATAGGTATTTAATTAATAATCGATATCAAACTGCCGTCAGAGCAAAAGCAGCAGTTACATATATCGACACTTATAAAACTTATTCTAAAATTACTAAACCAAGAAATTCTTATGAAATAGCACATACTTTAGCCAAAATAAAAAATTGGAGCGATATCTCATTCTGAGCGCATTAAACTTGTAAACAGAGACGACCCAATGTTTAATGAGTACAATGAATTTCTCAATGATCCTGAAAACGCTGATTTGTATAATGCTATAAAAGCGTTTGGAGAGATACCTACTTTTGATGATCCTAATGTTATTGATGACACTGGAAAATATGCAACAACCTACATTATTTTACAGATATATTTCACAGTTGGTGCTCCAATAAACTATGTAAAAGACGCCGTTAGTTTTATTGACTCCAATGTTGAACCAGAATTTATTAATGATATCACAAAACAAAATATTCAACCACATATATAGGTAACTTGTTCATCGTGTGTTTACAGCAAATGAGGACTAGCAGTTGAAAGATAAAGACTCCAAGTTTTTCGAAAAGTACAAAGATTTTCTTAATAAACCTGAAAATTATGATTTTGCCTACGTTGTAAAGGAGGCAGCAGTAGGGTTTATTTTGTGGGCACAATAATGTAACAGAACAAAATAAAGAAAAATAATATTGGATTTCAATCATAGTTCTGATGAAATTTCTGATAAAGACAAAAACATACTTATCGCTTAGTATAGTCATTATCATAAGAAACATTATTGCGCAAACAATCTTATTCTTACTATGGTAGAATACTAAAATTAACGGAGTACTTGACAACTAGTATTACTAATAGCAGCATAGCCAGCACAGATGTAATGTTAAACCCTTTGTTACTCATTTTCTCTGGAGTCGGCATTACACTAGAGTTAATAACGATAAAAATTCACATAAAAATTCAATTTAAAAATATAGAATAGGCATGCTTGATTACAACAAAATATTAGATGAGATAACATCCTACTTGAGGGGATCAAAATATGATTTGAATGACCTAATAAAAACAATTAAAAAAAACCAACGATTTGTTGTATGAAATACTTTCGTACAGAGTATCAAAATATGAAAAGTCATACGAAAAAAGTATCAGGTGTTTACAGATATCAAGTTAATTTTATCTAAACGTAAGTATAACATGGACATAAAACCCGTACTTGATGAAAACAATAATGAACACTTCGTCATAAAAGTAAAAGAAAATGGCAAAATAAAATTAAAGTATAATAATCTACGTTTTGTTGTGTTAGTGACAGGAGAGGTGACTGATAAGTATTTTAGGCAGAGTGATGACAAAATAAAATTTAGTTTAGTCAATGTAAATGATAGTTGTTATTTTGATTTTCTTGAGACATTAGAATGTATTATATCTAACGAAATAAATATTTTTATTGTCCAATTTCGCAGGACAAGTACACTAAACTAACAATCGACTTTAATAAAGTAAAGTTGTACAATGAAAATAATGATATACTGAGGAAAGACAGCATTTTAAAATTGATCAAACAAATTAGAAAGATAAATGCAAATATTAACTTTTCGTTGTATGAATTTGATAATGAGGTGTATTTGACAGCAAAAACAAGCGAACTGTACGTTTTGGAGCTAGTAATTAATGCTGCTGCTGCTGCTGCTGATGATGATGATGATAATGTTGATGATGATGAAAATTTTTCTAATCATTAAAATAAAATGGAGGAAAAATCCGAGATAGAAAATCAAATAAGTGAGTTCTCTGCACAAGTTGATAAAGTACTCAGCATCACAAAAGATATTGAGAAATCTAAGGAGGATCACACGAAAATTGAAAAATGTGTAACTGATTTTTCTACTCAAGTAGATAAGAGTAGCCAGCATGACAGACGAGATTGAAACCGCTGCTGATGATATTGCTGAACTTGAAGATAATGTCATGAATTTTTCGAATCCGCTAAATAAGATACTTGAAATATTTAGTGAGATATGAAAGTAAAAACAAAAACGATAGTTGAGTAGAATCAAACAACCAAAAATAGTGGAGTAGAAAACAAAAATGAACAAACAAATAACACAGTATTAAAGGAAAAGGGAGAACCACCTTCACATTTGCAAACCAAGTAGAAATAGAATTCTTTTGCCTAAACCTTATCTTATTATGAACAAGCATAATACTTTCATTACAAATTGAGTAAGCATAGACTTTGGTTTTATAAAAGAAAACGCTCTAGCATCAGAGGGTGGAGGAGGTCCCCCTATGAAACAAAATTAAAAAGTTATGTATGATGCACTCATGGAGGGCACTTAGTTCACAAGATAAATGTAAATATGACAAAAGTTTTCGGATTTGACTTACTCTGAGGGGTGTGGTGTAAGGTGTGCTCATGGAGGGGTAATACCTCTGGTGGGGGTAGCAGTCGTACTCCTCTGGGGGTAGCTAGTCCACCTTTGGTCCCCACTTGGCTCTCAGTTCTCACCTGTGGCTCCAAGAAGCTGTAGTATGCGCAGCGGCCACACCACGGACAACGGCTTCGACTGGCCGGCTAAACCTCGTTGAGGGTAGCCGACGGGTCTCAAACCCTCGGTGAGTTAGGGCTTGTCACCCATAGCATGTGAAGACTGGACCCGGCGGACTGCGCGGAGGAACCACCAGCTGGTCAACGGGCAGGAAGGCGGACCCAGAAAAGTGACGTGGAGCGCTAAGAGCACGGCAAGACACGCAGGACGCCTTGGTCATCCACTACATCCAGTCCCCATTCCAGCCGTCTAGACTACGTCTTGCCACTGGACAAAATGGGGCCTGGACGAGAGTGTGAGGCTGACGCAGCGCAACTCTCCCTCACTTTAATCCAACTCACGCGCAAGTCATTTATGTCATCACCCGTGCTCAAGTCCTGCGGCGATGGGTGAGCTGCGACGCGGCAGGTGTGGATGCACTGGCAGCCGTAGTCGCGACCTGCACGCAGGTAGCTCAGGCCATAGGGTCGTCTTCCATTGACCTGAAGCAGAAATGGATTTCGGCAGCCGTCTGAGCGACTAAGCAGACCTATTTAGGATAGCGCTGCTTACCTCCGTAGCCTGAGGAAGGGGCTGGAAAAGATGCCCTAAAAAAAAAGCCTGCTTCAACTACCCGGACCAGCTTACCGCGGCTGGCGGGAATCCCATTCTTGCAGTCGAAACACAAAGAAAACCCGAAAGGTTTCACTCACTCTTGGTGCGTGGAACATACTCACTTTATTGGATCGTGCAGAGGTTGACAGACCAGAGAGAAGAAATGCCTTGATTGCAAGAGAACTTGCTAGCTACAAGATAAAGATAGCAGCCCTGAGTGAAACTCGCTTGGCCGACGAGGGCCAGTTGACTGAAGTTGGAGCTGGCTACACCTTTTTCTGGAGTGGACGTGGTACCGATGAACGTCGTGAATCTGGAGTTGGTTTCGCTGTCCAGACGAGTCTGGTGAATAAGCTCACCAGCTTACCAAAGAGAATTAATGACCGGCTAATAATGCTGAAGCTACCCTTACCTGGAAAAAAGCAAGCCACACTCATTAGAGTCTATGCACCAACCATGACCAACTCGGAGGAAGCCAAAGACAAGTTCTACCAGGATCTGGAAGCTCTGATTAATCAGTACCAAAGTCAGATAAACTGATCATTCTTGGTGATTTTAACGCCCGAGTTGGCGCGGACCATATCTCATGGGAGGGAGTTATTGGTAGACATGGCATTGGCAACTGCAACAGCAATGGACATCTACTCTTGAGGATGTGCGCAACATATCATCTTCTGATCACAAACACCATCATCCGTCTGCCCAACCGTAACAAAACAACTTGGATGCACCAACGGTCTAAGCATTGGCATCTGATCGACTACATCTTAGTCCGTAGGAGTGACAGGCAGGATGTCCGTGTAACCAGAGCGATGTGTGGTGCTGACTGCTGGACAGACCACAGGCTACTGATATCCAAGATGAATCTTAGAATTTAACCTCCCAGACGCCCACAGGGAATTAAAGTCCCAAAACACCTCAACGTTGAACAAGCTCTATCTGAAACTCTAACAAGCCAGCTGGAAACCACAGACTCTGATACCAATGACATAGAGCAATGTTGGGCTGCCTTCAAACAGCTGATGTATTCTACTGTATCTGAAACCCTTGGCGTCACTGCGCGAAAGCACCAAGACTGGTTTGACGAGAACTGTGAAGAAATACAGTCCCTGCTAGAGGCGAAGCACCGTCTCCACCGTGCGTACAGCATCGACCCCAAGTCGGCTGCAAAGAAAGATGCCTTCAGCAGAGTCCGCCAAGCTGTGCAGAAAAAAACTGCGCGAGATGCAGGACACATGGCTGAGCCGAAAGGCTGATGATATTCAGTCCTTTGCCGACAGACACGACATGAAAAATTACTATAGTACTCTTCGTGATGTTTATGGCCCAGTAACATCAGGCACAGCACCACTCTTAAGCTCCGATGGTAGCACTCTCATAACCGAGAAGAAGATACTGGAGCGCTGGGCGGAACACTTTGACGGTGTCCTCAACAGACCCTCATCCATCAACGATGAAGCGATCAACAGTCTACCCCACGTGGATGTCAACGAGAGAATTCCCGACCCTCCAACAGTGCTGGAAACTTACAAGGCCATTGAGCTCCTGTCTAGTGGGAAAGCTCCAGGAGCAGACTCCATCCAAGCTGAGATCTTCAAGTCTGGTGGGCCTAAGCTAGTGGAAAGACTAACAGACATGTTTTGTGGGATGTGGAAGCAGAAATGCATACCCCAGGAATTCAAAGATGCATCCATCATCCACATTTACAAACGAAAAAGAAATCGCCAATCCTGCGACAACCACAGAGGAATCTCTCTACTTTGAATAGCAGGCAAGGTCCTCGCCAGGCTTCTGCTGAACAGACTCACAGAGCACCTTGATCATGGCCTACTGCCAGAAAGTCAGTGTGGCTTCAGAAAGAAGAGAGGCACCATCGACATGACCTTTGCTGCCATTCAGATGCAAGAAAAGTGTCAGGAACAAAATGTCCAGCTATACACCACCTTCGTGGACCTGACTAAGGCATTCGACACTGTCAGCCGGGAAGTCCTTTGGAAGATCATGGCCAAATTTGGATATCCGGAAGTCTTCATTGAAATGCTTGCCAGAGTCCAGGACCAGGATAACTATTCCGAACCATTTGACGTTACAAATGGTGTGAAACAAGGATGCGTCTTAGCCCCCACTCTCTTCATCCTCATGTTCTCCTCCATGCTTATGGACGCTTTCAAGGACAGTAATGTGGAAGTCGGTCTCCGATACCGTCTGGATGGGAAATTGTTCAACCTGAGGAGGCTTCAAGTCAAAACTAAAGTCCAAGTTGAAAATATTCGCGACTTCCTGTTTGCAGATGACTGTGCCCTCAACTCCAGCACGGAGGCAGGCATGCAACAGAGTATGGACCTCTTTTCCACAGCGTGCACCAACTTCGGACTCACCATCTCCACCAGCAAGACCGAGTTTCTGCATCAGCCAGCTCCTGGAAAAAACTATCTGGAACCATCTATCACTGTCAATGGCCAAAGGCTCAAAAAATGTGGACAGATTCACATACCTCGGCAGCATCCTATTACAAGCTGTCCACATAGACGATGAGGTCAACACCAGGATTGCCAAAGCCAGCGTAGCATTTGGCAGACTCCGCTCAAATGTCTGGGATAGGAGAGGCATCAAGCTTGCCACCAAACTCAAGGTCTTCGCAGCGGTTGTTCTCCCCACCCCCCTCTATTCTTGTGAGGCCTGGACTGTGTATAGCCGCCATGTTAAAAGACTGAACCACATCTACCTGAGCTCCCTGAGAAAACTGCTGAAGATCAGATGGAAGGACAAGGTACCGAACACAGAGGTGCTCATTCAGACCGGCATGACAAGCATCCACACCATGCTGTGAAAGGCACAACTCCAATGGGCTGGCCATGTTGTCCGAATGCAGGAAGAACGCCTACCCAAGAAGATGTTCTATGGAGAGCTACAGCAAGGCAAGAGATCTTACGGTGGTCAACAGAAGAGGTACAAGGACACCCTCAAGGCCTCGCTGAAGAATTTTGGCATTGACCCTGACAGCTGGGAGAGTGTCGCTGCTGATCGATCTGCTTGGCACAGTCAAGTCAATGCCGGTGCGGCAGCCTTTGAGCAGAAAGGTCTGGCGGACGCAGCAAAAACGTGCTCTGCGCAAATCAAGGAACAGCAGTTCCGCATCTCCCAGTCGGCAACCTGCACATCCATGTCCCCACTGCAACAGAGATGGAAAGGACTGATCAGCCATCTCTGGACCCACCCCAAGTGAATCGATGACATGAATGGTCCTCATCGACACCAATGGACGAACAGCAGCAGCACTCTGAGGGGTGGAGGAGGACACCCTTTTATGTTACTACTACTACGGTCTCTCTGTCGTATAACTTTAAAGGAGCATATACACATGTGATTCATAAAAAGAGCATATCATAAAGATGCGTATTATATTCAGGCTGTTCCCACAAGACTTGATAGATACGAATATTACAGGAATAGGCAGAAGTCTCTGTAAGCGTCTTCCGCTCTCCCCACCCTCCGTGCGCATCCAGAACTTTATGTTAGTCATAGACCACTTCTGTTCCAAGACCGCATACATAGGACTGTGTCTAAATCGTCAATTTTGTTAAACTTTGAATTTTATAGAGGTATATATTCCATGTAGATGCATATTTTCCAACAGGTCATAAAACTAAAGCAATTACTGTTATAAAGCAATTAAAGGCATAGAAAGAAGTATCATCATCGTATTCAAGCAGTCTTGGAAGATGAAGTAAAAATGGAAATGAAGCCAGTAGATAATAATATTCTAAAGCAGTAAGATATATTGTAACAAAGATGTAATGATTTCCATTTAAGGTCATTTTCCGTCAGTTCTCACTGGGACGTTAAGTTCTCTTTTCAATACAATCAATTTCTGAACAGGTTATTGCGGTTGGAGCGGAAATTTCGCGTCTAAACCAGCAGCCTCGGCATGAAAACTCATTGAAAGATAATAATTGCAAAGCGTTACCCACACACACACACACACACACACAGCTGCCTGTCTCATTTTTGCCTAATCTTCAGCTTGAGATTTCGTAAGAAGTTAAACTTGCTGATATAATATAATTATTATTTTGATCAAATAAGAGAATATTTCACATTATTAGAATGTAGAAGGCGAATTACGACGCATAACAGCCGTCGAGTACCGAACCTAATATGTCTGCTTCGCAGCCATGTGTACATGCTGCGATACTAAATGATCAGGACCAGTTAGGCTGGTTATTAAGCGGCTTCATTCTTGGACCGACTATTCCAGTGGCCTAAGTGGTTTGAGCTTCCGTCTCGAATGCGGGAGGTCGCGGGTTTGAATCCCAGCCGAGTCATACCAAAGACTTATAAAAATGGTACTAGCAGCTGCTTCGTTTGGCGCTCAGCATTAAGAGGTTATAGTTAGGACTGGTCTACTTGGTGTCAGGAAAATGTGACTGAAAATTTGTTAAAGCTACGTTAAAAATCCTAATCACACACACACACACACACACACACACACACACACACACACACGCGCGCGCGCGCGCGCGCACACATACGTACACATTCCTGGGCTCCTACGCCAATTGTCAACTTTAATAACTTCCAACCCATTCAACCGAATTTTCATATATCATAAGTTTCAAAACTCAGATTCAATCTAAGATTTTATCAACCATTGAGTTAAAAGTTTAGATTATATCACAATTGCATCTGATCATAAACTATTTTAAATAGTGCACTGAATCTTTCTGCAGCCAGTCTCGAAAGAAAGATTCAAATTAAGGTCTTAGTATCCAGCGTTGTTAATCGCCGTGATGCTTCCTCACCATATCACTATAACGTACGTCAACCATACTAATTCGTGTTAATCAGCTCTGAAATACTGATGAGTTAACTTTCCAATACAATGACTATAAATGCAAAATACATTTCGAAAACTAATCTCTATAAAGGCTACTATCCGTAAATCATGTTTTGTCCAGTTAACATTATTGGGAATCAAGTCATGGCAGTTACTTTTATCGCGGCGGCGGTGGTTGATTTAGCCCTTTTTTTTTCGGTTAAAGCCTTTTATTTACACGTTTTTCCCTACGTCTTAATACATGTTGGTCATAATTGACTTGAATCATTGTGATGCTAAGATAATCAGTTATATTGCATTCTCGTTTCACCTGTCTGACCATGCAGTCAATGTCAGTCATATAAAATTTGTGTTAAGGTTCTGCTTAAAGTGTTCTCATTTGCTTATTATTCGTAAATCCCTTGATAGACTTTCTTCATGTTTGAGATGGATCATTATGGATCTAAGGCAGATCAATTGGTGAGATGCACGCTTGACCCTTTGACCTTGGAGTTAATGTTAAAATCATGTATAATTTGCGTTAAAGTCTTGACCACAGTATTTCATTTGCTCATATTTGTAAATCCTTTCATGATTTTCTTTACACATGCAAATAATCATTACAAATGTTTTAGACAATTCATCTTATATATAAACATTCACATTTGTATGTGTCCCGCTTGCCAAACAAGAGGTCGCGAGTTCGAAATTAGCGGCGGCATCCCAATTCGTTTTACTCATCCCAATTTATCTTTAAAATTCCCGTCCTAGGACCGGCACGTAACGTAGTTCTGTGATATTCTTGCTCAATCTATGGACTCCGGCGTATCAATGCATTGATTGTGAGCTCGATATGCAGGTCCAAGCCCTTTTGTTTATAGCAATTGGCTACAATTTTTTCCAAATAGCTACTAATAGTTATTCATTCACTATTTTCCAGTCATATCGATATGATGTCTGCAGGGTGGCTGTCTATTGTGATTGTCTGGCACTGGGACATCATGCCGCAGACATGTAGCATCATGTCCCACCCAATCAAATTATCCTGACACCAGGCCACCAGTAATAAGACTAACTTCTTAATGCTGAGCGCCAAGCGAGGCAGCTGCTAGTACCATTTTAATAAGTCTTTGGTATTGACTCGGCCGGTGTTCAAACCCGCGACCTCCCGCATTCGAGGCGGAAGCTCAAACCACTATGGCCACCGGAGTGGTCTTTATCATTGTGAAGAAGAGACCTGAAATGACGATTAATGGTCTAATGTTTTTCAAAATTTGTTTTATGTAAATAATGGTATTGAAACTGAATAACGATTTTGAAAATTGTGAATGCAGAGAGACAGACAGAAAGACAGACAGACAGACAGACAGACAGGCAGACAGACAGACAGAGACAGAGACAGAGAGGGAGAGAGAGAGAGAGCTGATCATAGTATTTGACATCTTTTTAACCAGTAGTAAACATTTACACGTCTTAGAGACCGATGGTGATTTCACACTTGGGTATAACCACACTTGGGTATAATCCCGGCCGAAAAGTTACAGTTTAGTTGAAGCTTCTCATAAAGTCGACATGATCACAATCATAAGAACTTGCTAGCTTATTAGAACAAATAAGATGGCCTGATGTTTGATAATTTTGACGCTGCACATGCAAACCCATAGCTGATGGCACACATGAGTTCGGCGCAAATATAAACATTTATAAAACGAAACATGGACCGGCCAAGAAACAGGGTACTCAGCTTGATATGTCTGCCCACTCTGCCATCCGATCCGTCAATTGTTTAAGCCTACATGAATGAACAAGCGGATCGTGTGGGTGGATTGCTTCACTAGTACGAGGTAAAACATATACGACTTGTTATGATCTAAACATCATGTGTAAATATCGTGTGCGACAAATGCCCGTCAGGCGCATAGCTGCCTATACGCAGATATGCAGCTGCGTACCACCATTTGACCAGAAAAAGCTTCATTTCAAGCAAATATTTCTGATGATTTGTTAGTATTGCAATCAGCTTTGAGATGAATTTGAACTTCGTCGCCCACTAGACATCACTTGCGAAAGAAAATGGCGTTTAGGTCTACTTAAAATTGAAATTTAGAGTCATATTGTGAATAAATGCGCACTGCAACAACTTTCTATTTAGTCTGGATTGAATAGATTTTGTTATTTTTGTCGATTCCGCTAAATTTCGTGATAATGACTAGATTTATCTGTGTCAATTCTACATCAAGTTCATCTAATTTCAGCAGCGAGGAAGCAGCGTGTTGACATGTGTGTGTTTCTTTTCTGTCATTGAATGTTTGGAATCATAATGTGGGAAAAAATAGGAAGTCTTTCAATTGTAATTATCAAAATGACGCTATGGAATATAATGTTTATTTCATTTTGAGTGCAGTAAGGAGGATATAATTGCACTTGGAATATAGTCGAAATCATAGCACAATTTCGAAATATGTAATCAAGCTTTAGAACCCATGACATGGCTCATGTAATTCGGATTTGCAGAACTAAGAAAGTACATTTTGAGGAAATTCAGAATGTAAAACTAAGTATTGTTTTTGCCATTCTTATTACAAGCTAAAGAAGACACGTTTATGCCTTGTCACTTGCATGTTATTTTTAGGGACGCAGCAATTTTATGACCTGTCTGGCGTCTGCTAGCCTATATCCGAAACATTGTATAAAAAAATTTATTACAAAGCAGCTGGTATGTGGCAGTCCACGAAACATCTGTTCATTCAGAAACAAATTCAATCAAACAAAACGTAAAGCTTCTACTTCATGAGTGTACGTAATTTTTTTACAAAGTAGTTCCTAATACACTATTGGTCACACGTGAGTGCAATATGAAGTGACCGTGAGTGCAATATCGTAAAATACTGCACAATTCTGACAATGTAAAGTTAACGGAGAAAAAAAAAATGAGTATATAATAAATTACAGATACGTAACATTTTTATAAACAGCTCAGCAACTCAAACACATTAACATGTGGGTTATGCTGTGGTCTTCACAGAGTTGTTTACGTTTATATCAAACTTGTATAGTATTGACAGAAAGGAATCCTCCGCTTGCTTATCCACTGAGAAGGCAGATTATACTATTTGGGTTCCTGATTAATGCCAAATAGAGATATAAAATTATGGATGACGATGAAGGCGGTGTGGGAAATTAAAATGGCAACTTTGAATTAAATAAAACAATTACAAATCTAGAAATAATCTATACCGTTCACTCTTTGAAAAATAAAAGCTTCAGGTCCCGACAAGATAATGGTCATTGGTTGCATATAACGGTTTATCTCTGCAGGGAAGTGAGGTTTTAACTCCCTAAATTCCACCGAGCAAGTGTAGGCGGTCTTTGCAAATTCTATCTAAGTCATTTTGTGAGTGGTTTGAATGTGAACAAACTCCCAATGGGTTAGCAAACACTTTTTCTTTCTTTTTGACGAATTTCGCTTTGACTGTCTTAGGGAGATCTCCCCGGCCCCTTTGGACTTGACATAAAAACATTGATATTTTTGTTACAAATTTTCTGCCTGTGATGTGGTTAACAAATTAGAAATCGCTCTCGCCAAACAGACAATATCGATACTTTCAAGCCGTGTGTTAAGTGAACCAAAGTCAGAGTCAGGGGTCGGCTGACAGAACTGTAACAATGTAAGACCCAAAATTTGACACAAACCAAAACATTCTGCATTGATATGACAAAAATGACACTGGCCTTCGTAAACTGATGAATGAACAATTGCAAACCTTATATAAAAACACCACGGCTTGACAGTAAATGTCATATTTGTTATCCAATTGAAAACAGTTGTTACATATTTTTTATCAGAATTCAGACAGACCCACAGGAAATATACCTACGACAAAGGGCAGATCAACTTCAAGTCTTAAAATTTCCTGCCATATAGATCCAACATGTTAGAATGATACTTTTCTGACCAGACAGACTCAACCTGTGGAAACCTATGAACCAATTATACACATCCTATCCGTGTATATTTTAATATGGCGTCTTAATGCTAAATTTCCCTTGGCTCTATAAACATTTTATACTGTTTAAAACTGGATGCCCCCTTGTCGCTAAAATGGCCCAATATAGAAATTAGATAGTTATAAGTTAGCGTGAAATGTCTCCATCTCAGAAAAAAAACGATTACCATGAAAGACTAAGGAAAAGACTTACATGCACTGACAACAACAACAACAACAATAATAATAATAATAATAACAATTATTATTATTATTATTATTATTATTATTATTATTATTATTAGCAGCATAATTAAACTGTAGCCGATTAATCTTAGTGGGCCCTTTAACTAGTAACCATAAACATATGTTACTAAATTAAATAAGATGAATGCATGTCTGTAGATTTCGCAGCAAACTGTTACTCTTGACTCTCAGAAAGGCGACAGATAAAATTTAAAAAAGTGAATCAGACGCTATCTTCATTAAAACAAAATGTGTGAGCACAGTTATACAAATTTTCCTTCATGTTTTTCCTTCACGGAAAATGAAATCCCAAACCAGACAGAGAGCAAGAGACTATTTCAGCAAGAAGTATGGAATTATATGTTTAACATAATCGTTATTTAATCACTTCGGTTTTAAATAAGCATAAACAGTTTGACGTTAAATTTCAAGAGATCCAATGCACATGCCTTATATTTTAATGACTCTACGTATATCATTAGTTTTCTTTCTTTTCACGCCTTTTCACTATTTGTAAGCTGTCTAGTCCGAGTTCCATATGTTACTCATTAGTAAAGCAGATCCTGAGTTAGTGTATTCCTCCATTTTGCTTTGACTATGTGTATCGATTTGCACTACTTGTCAAATCAACTCATGTGTCAGAGGTGAACGTCAGTAGGTAACACGAAACTAGAACTTGATATATATGCTAAAGATGTTTACGTTAATGGCGGATGTGGTTATAGCCGGATTTAGACATGGTGACGCCCTAAGCTATGGGAAGCTGTTGAGGCCCGATTTGGTAAGTGTTAACAGAAAGTAAGGTTTTACAAAAGCTGACATTTTGAGAGGCATCTTTAGATTGTATTCAGACTGTAAGGCCCTAAGCTGTAGCTTGTTTAGCTGATGCCTAAATACGGCCATGGATGTGGTTGTTTATTATCGATAGATTCTTGTACGCAAAGATGTCTGAGCAATTTTTATCCCCTAGGGACACTGTTATGTATATTTAATTTGAATTTATTTTTTGTGGCTTTTCTCAATGATTATCAAAATTATTGAAACAAATATAGGAAAATAAGGAAATATAGCAACTATTTTCCAGAGTTGACTTTTTGACACTATGATTACTTCTTTGGATCGATTTTATTTTACTGAATTCTGCCATTACTATTCGTTCAGCATATATAGGAAGCTTTTACAGAGTTTCCATCATAGCTGTTTGAGTTTGTTTAATGCTTTACATGATCTTTTGATACGAGTTCCCTCAGAGAACATTTGGAGAAAATGTTCTTCATTATTATTCCCTCGAAAAGTATTGCTTCTTCATAGTCTGACTAGATCACTGTATTGATACTACTTAATATAATTTTTTAACCGTGTTTCCTCGATAAAAATCTAATAATGTATTCTGTTACTGTTCGTTCAGAAACATCAGACAGTGTTTGCATTGATGACGTTAGTAATAAACAACATCGAACCAGTCTTGAGGCCAATCCCTACGAGAAGAAATGAGACTTTCCAGAAATCCTTTTCTTATATTTCTAAACTCCGGGTTAGGATTTTCAACCAATCCGAATATTTTTATCGTCTCTTCTTTTTTTCTATTTTGTTTCTTCTTTAAACGGAGAGAGAGAGAGAGAGAGAGAGAGAGAGAGAGAGAGAGAGAGAGAGAGAGATGATATAGTTCTTCTTACGAGTTTCAACAAAGAGCCATTATTTCCGTAAATTTATCGGTTCTATTGTGTTGTCTACATTCATGTCAGGGAACAGTCTCAGCAACAAAATAAGAGAAAGAAGAAGAAAACTAAAGTATTTTACTTATATATCCAATATTTTGATCATGGATAATTTCGCTGGGGTTGGGTTTAGAATCAAATAAAACTTATATTTTCTTATTATTTATATTTCTAAATACATCAATTAATGTACAGCCGAATGAATCGACCTGGAAAACATGTAGCCAATCAGAATATTTAAATGAAATCTTCGTAAACCGAACCCTCACTAAACGTGATTCCTCCACTGACCGACCCCTAGGTCCCGAAAAGGCAGTTCTGATATGAAAATAAATCTCGCTTTATTGACCGTCTCTAAGAAAAGGCAAAGATTGTCTGGTCCAAATAGTATCCCCTTTGATAAAGATATACTGAACATTCGAAATATCATAACGCTTTGTTAAAACAATTACTTAAAAGATTTAGAGCAAAATAGAACCAACAGTATTCCAAACAACACTAGAATATTCGGATATGTAGATATGAAGTTGCATGGTATGTGCAAACATTTGACCGGGTACGAGATGACCTGGCACAAGAAAAACAAAAATGGATGCAAAGGTTAAAAGTCCCTCCTTAGTGCACGGGGAAAATGTTTAGTCACAGCTTAAACATGTATGGTCGTTATTCTTACATGATAAATTGCTAGGTACATAAATTGCACTAAGGGTGTAGTTTACGCATCGATAAAATGTATTAAAGCCGCACACGAAATACTCGTATGTCAGTAGGACTAACGTCAGAAAAATAGAATTTGCCAAACCAGCTAAAAACGGCCTGATAAAGAAAAGAATCAAACTTCGATTATGCAGCATATCAGTGTTACGATCACCTGTTGATTGCAAAAACTGTTAATGGGTTTTTGGCCTGCATGCATATATCGTTCTTTCTTTTGTTTGCTATCGAAATACGGTCACAAACGCTTTAATAGTACTATATGGAGTTCAGAATTAAGTTTGTGTTATAAATCACTGGTATAGCAATGCGTCCACAAAGGAAATCGCCTCAATATGATTTGTCAGAAAGAGGATGCGTCCCCGTCATAATAATCATTACTGAATGTAATGGACGTTATGTTTTGTGAAAATACAAGTAAATATCAACTGCTTTTCATCATTTGAAGGCAAGACATTTTGATCCAAAAAAGTCTGAAACTGAATACAGAAAAAGGAGGACACAAGTCCTATTTATCAGGAATGTTTTGAGCTTTTTATTATGCTTCATTACCTATAAATTAGCTCAAAGTTGTTACTAATGTATTACATTTTTATCACAAGAATTTCGTAGATAAAATGTGAAAACTGTTGAATCTAATTCGATGACGACACAAATATTTGCAAATTGTTCCAAAATATGCCATCAAAAGATCTTCCGGAATATATATGTACTCTTGTATATAAACTGACCGAGATAGGATCTGATCACAGTTATCCACAAGGAAACGGGTAAGCAAGTTACTCTCTCTGAATATCACAAAGAAATGATAAGCAAGTTACTCTGTCGGAATATCATAAAGGAAAGGGTAAGCAAGTTACACTTTTGTGTGTTTGCGTGTCACTGACTTTATGTAGCATTAATTTTTATATAGTGTTAATTTCCTCATGCCTACCGAGTTGCCTCCAGTGTTTTGTGAGGTATTTCCTTCGACCTTTTCTCCATCTCTAGATGGGAAATCAGCGCTTAGTCAAGCGGACTAATGTGGAGCTAAACCATTGATAGGCATTGGGTGTCGTACCTCATGGCGTAAGCTCAAGTCATCCTTCAAAGGAATAATAAATCTCTCACTCGCCAGATTATATCATTGTTCTCTCTCTCTCTCTCTCTCTCTCTCTCTCTCTCTCTCTCTCTCTCTCTCTATATATATATATATATATATATATATATATATATATATATAAAGGACACATTCGTTTATTTTTAGAAACAATTTTTGAATATGATGGTTAGACAGAGCTGTGCTGTGAAGGTCCATTAAATCCCTTGTTTATCCACACGTCCCCCCCCCCCAAGGAGATGAAGCTGAAGGACGTGGGTTTTAGGTAATAGAAAAGAATCTATTCTGTTTGATGACACTATGCTCCATAAAGAGTAGATTGTGATATTCGTCTCTATCGCCTTACACACCAAAAGGTATGACGATGAAAATGATAGGAAATAGTGGGTGATGATATGCTACTTTGCGGCCTTATACACGATCGGGTTTGGTTTTGAAGATAGGTAGGTAGGTAGGAAAATCGAGTAACTTGTTACCTTTTTCCTGCAATTCCAGAATGACGCACGTAATCTTGGTTTTGCTTGTCGGCTACGGGACAGTCGGCCTAATACGAGGGTT
This sequence comes from Megalonaias nervosa, assembly GCA_016617855.1. Classification (NCBI taxonomy): domain Eukaryota; kingdom Metazoa; phylum Mollusca; class Bivalvia; order Unionida; family Unionidae; genus Megalonaias; species Megalonaias nervosa. The sequence goes on along the minus strand of JAECUM010016050.1, from coordinate 29,282 downwards.
AGCCTTTGAAGACTTCGGTCGCAACCTGAGCGGGAGATTTGACGAGATCCCTAAAGATTTGTAACATCCAGATTTCCATAAGTAAACTGCATTGAAAAATATTCTTCAAAAAAGTGTTAGTATAGAGACAAATATTTTATCTTTTTATATTTGTTTTATGTATCAGTAGTTATCTGTTTCAAATATAACGTTTTGTTAACTGTTTAGATAAAACTAATTATGCTTCTTATTGTATAGGTATTGTCTGATATGTATGGTGTATGAGTTGTTTTAGTACGTGGTCGACAAGCTGTGAGTATGCTACACCAAACAGCGAGTCCACTGAGATATCGCCTAGTACACATGGTATAACCAGTTAATTTTAAACTGTAATTTAAATTAGCGTCAGTTACAATGTAACATAGCCATAATGATGATTAGAAACATAAACTCAATATACATTTTACAAAATTTCATTCATAATTTCATTCAGGATACCCATGCATATATCAGGAGAATTTGGATGGCGTCCTACACTCTCATCACAACTCATACTTTCATAATATATCGCAGCCATAAGGCTGTTTTGCAGTCCCCATTCCCACCCAGTTCATAGAATATTTAGTCAATTGTCTCGGAACAATAGCCACATCAACTAATTGAACGGATCCTACCTTCGTTCTTCACACATAGAACGACATCCATTGAAAACTGACAGATAAGTAAGCAGACAATGTAAGGCCACTTCATTGTGACGTTTTCGATACATAGTGACGTTTGCAGCGTGCTACCTTGTAATGTCGTCAGCTCAGTTGGAAAGTCCTTGGCCTGCTAGAAGAAACCGGGGATGTAAACAATGACCATTCTGAACCGCCCAAAGCCCATTCTTGTTAATACGTTAAGAATAACTTCATTGACGTCACAATTACTAGATGGAGTGTCATCACTAACAGTAACACAAGCAATAGCTGCAGGCTATTGAAATCGAGTGGTGTCTTCAATTTTTTTTTCATTACAAAAGTTTCAGAAATAACGTTACAAATTAAAAATACTGGCATTTCATCAGAGCCGTTTTAAGGCATAGGCACGCGAGGCACGTGCCTAGGGCCCCGCGCAGCAGGGGGCCCCGCGGCGGCCCAAAAAACAAAATTTTGGTGTCGGTTGTGTTAGCAGTTTAGTACTATATTAATAAATTTAACAAAATGACACACATGCACATGGAAATGCAATGCAATACTCTATATCTGAGACTGAGAAATTGAGGCGCAGTTCTGGTTACTTTTAAGGTTAGAGTTTGTGCCTAGGGTCCCCAAACTTCTTCAAACGGCTCTGCATTTCATTGATTGTTTAAACGTTGCCAGGTGTTTTTCTTCAAATTCTATCAGTCGGTTCTTCGCATATCTAGTAGGATATTTGTCATCCAAAAACTTACCAATTTGGGAAGTATCACTACGATTACCCATGAATTTCTTCGAGGGAGTCGAATTTATTCGACTCACATTGGAAATGGACATGGATGTTCTAAATAGTATTCAGTCATGTGCCCAGCCTTTCATGACGTTTTCCTCCTATGTAGTTTGGAAGATCAGCCCATTTTCACTAAAGCCATTGTGGAAAAGAGATCGCAGAAAATGCAATATAAACTTCATGCACTGCAGTTATCATAGGGTACAGTTTCTCCAGGGGAATTTACTACCAAATGTATGCCGTTGTGACAGTGGCGATATCCTATCTAAGGGAGATAACCAACTGGGAGGAGTATGGACGTCAAAAAGTAATAAGTTGGGTCACATCATAATCACATACCGTATTTCTTTATACACGAAGTATACCGTACAAAAATTGTTTAGTTACCTCCCATGTTAAGTCATTCGAAGAAAATAACCAGATAAAATAAAGCCACGATATACGTTTAAAAAACCTAAAAACACAGTACATGTATCTCCTGAATTTAATTTAATTTCAGAGGTCTTTCCGATTTTGCTGCGACCAATCAGGAAACGGCGTGCAGCAGGGACAGTCTCTGGCATGATGAATGCCCGGATGAAATATTTGAAAAAGAATTGTTGCAATTGGTCCTCTGCCTATTCGAGATTGAGAAGAACTACTGACATACATTTTCATCAGATATGAAACTAAAATAATTTAGATCTGTCTTTCCGTGCAGTAGATTTCTCCAGCGATTTTTTTTATCAGCAAATCCTGTTCAATAAAATTTAAGATCATTGTATTTTCGATCATGTTTATAACATTGCACGCAGTTTTAATAATCAGTAACTAACTTCTCCTAATAAAATATACAGATACCTTTGTTTCGTTGTTCTGTAATTTATAATATACCATTATCGTACATGTATGACCTGTTGATTGAAAAAAGTGAATATAGCTGAATCAAAATGGTTTGAACTGTACGTGGATTACATAATTTGACTCGTCTTAAATGTGACTATAATTGATAATACCTGATTACATTCATTCAGTCTACTGTATCCTAGCTGACAATACATAATTACATTCATTCAGTCTACTGTATCCTCCGGAAATAAGGCATCTGCTACATTGTGACGATATCCGCGTCTTTGCATAGTAATATGGTTGAAATTTTCCTGCAAGCAAACCCAACACTTTATTATGCAGTCTTATCTGTTTTCAGTAGAATTAGCTGATAATAAATTTTATAAGAATGCATTTCATCTCACATTTAATATCACACTTTGGGTCAATTATTACAGTTTCAGTATACAATAGTCTTTTGCTGATATAGTAATGTAGTGTATTTGTGTATTTGCTTGATATTTTGTAAAGAAAATATCCATGTAAAATCTATGCGCAGTAATTTTCAAAAAGACTCATTACAAGCTAATTCTACTGAAAATAAATAGAATTGCCTAAGAAAACAATTATTTCAAATATTGATAAATTAATTTTAAAAAGTATTTATCACTAACAACTTTCACCTCTTTTCTCTATCCACAAAAATATAAATAATGTAAGTTAAGGATAATCATAACTAGAACAAACTGTCTTCGAAGGTATTAGATGAACATCAGGTGGTACAACGCAAACCATCATGCCTGGCTACACGAAATATCAATGATTATTAATTAATAATATCATATTCTTCAATATAATGCGCTATCAGTCGCCAAAACTTAGGAATATAAGGTGGTCTAAAATCCACGACCATCAGGCCCAGCTGGACAAGGCGTCAAATATTATCTATAATAAATTATTCCAGGACACTTAGCTCCCAGATTTAAGAATTATAAGGTGGTAAAACCCTGTACCATCAGGCCACCGCATAAGGCTGAACAAAATTAGATTTCATATATAAATCCTAGCACCTAATGATTATAACAATCCAAAATTAACCCTCCAAATTGGCATATATAAGGTGGCTAAAAGCCCATAGCCATCAGATCTCGCCGCACGAGGTGGCAAACGGTAGACCCAATTCAAAACTATAAATCCTAAAACTAGGACCCACGATCACACACATTGCCCAAATATGCTTACCTATTTTAAAAAATTCCACTTTCTCATTCTACGACAAACACAAGCTCATAGATTCATCTTTTCGAAATTGTGGCAGGACGACATCTTTAAGATCGGAACTTAAGGGGACTAAAATAATGCCCAAGGATCAACGCGTGCATTGAGGTGACGACTCCGCGGCTCTCTTGCCTCCCTTTTCTCCTTGCCTCGGCCAGATATGACAACTAATAAGTGTCTGGTGCACACATAAACGCGCGCGAGAGTGAGGCTCTAATTCTCTCTCGCACGATAAATTTAGAAACCCTCGGTGTGAACCTTAGCAAGTCGTACAAGTAGTTGTATGTGGCGACTGGGGGTCAAATCATTTTATATAGTAAAATGGCGGAAAATATGTATATGGTCATACGAGAAATTAACATGGGAATGGAACTTGGGGTCATACGACAAATCTACATGGGAATAGTACTTGAGGGTCAAATGGATCTAGAAGGTCAAAAGAGTTGATGGGTCAAATGGTGTATAGGGGCTAAAGGGCTTATGAGGTCAAATGGATTTATGGGGTCTAAATGTTTGTTGATGTCAGTATAAACAAATGCTTATACAGCACAAATACAAAATAGGCTTTGGTAAATAGACTATACTTCTTTTGAGGCATTCGTGTGGTCATGAAAAGGGCCGTTGGGTTCTTCTTCTATTTTTTCCAGTTCTTTCTCCACATTCTTACTTTTTGGAGGAAATTCGTCTTCGTCTTCTTTCGATTCTCTGGTATTCAGTCTGGATGACCGATCGTACTAAAGTATTTTTGTACTTTGATCAAATATTCATCCATCCTCTTAAAGTCTTCCTTTTGCTTCTTATTTTCGTTCCTTCCTCTCTATGCCCAGGTAGCTTTAATCTTTACTACTTTCTCTGCAGTGACTTTTATGACCATTTTCTCAGCTTTGTTTAAATTGGCTAATCAATGCACACTCATTATGGGTGGGTAAGACCAATCTGCGTAGGCCTCTATCTCGTCTATAAAATAATCGACTTTCACTGTGCAATTAATGTCCTCCTTCAATTTGCCCACTATACAATCCTCTCATCTTCTTTTCTTCCTCCTCTACCACTTCTTCTATCAGCTCCTTGTCTGCTTTTAGAGCTGTCACTTGGCTTGTCACGAAGTCTAGGATGACTGGATACCTCCAATAAACGAGTCACCCATATGGTTTATTCCCACAAAATGGGGATCTCGATTGGTCGAGTCTGGAGGAATGAGAGCTACTCCTAGGGCGCATTTATATGTGCAATGCATGTGTGCAGTGTACACTTCTTAATTGTTCTGTCTGGCTGCTGCAAGCGCGGAGGGCGGCAGGCAATACACACCGCATCAAAACAGGTGCCCCAAGCATCCAGGGTCATTTGGTTTTCTAAAGCGTCTCCTTTTCATAATTTAGAATTAGTGTCTGTGCTGTTTGCTATGCGGTTAAAAAGAGATGAGGTGGTTTAAGTTGGACGGGCTGAGCCGAGCTAGTGGATATGTTCTTTTATCGGTATGCCGAGGCATCTAGACGTAGGTACTATTAGTTGGGGTCCCAACTTGTGTTGACAAAGTTTAGTTCCGCCTTGTGCGAGGGCCAGGGTGGTTTGGGTGTTTAGCACCTTATATATTTAGTTGAGGGCCTACTGATTATTTATTTATTTATTTATTTGCCGCATTGTGCAGCGGGGCCTGATTTTCTTGGGGTTGGATCACCTTATATAGCTACAACGAGGTCCTATCCAAAATTAGTCCTATTTAGTGCACAAATCAACCGGTGCCACCTTTTGCCGCTGGGCTTGATGGCTGGAGATCAAACCACCTTATATGGACTAGTTTTGCATCAGTTGTATAGGTATAAATATAGATGGTATAAATACAGAGGTACTCAGCCAGTCCAAGAAGAAAACAAGCAAAACCAAATAGGTGTTAGTGACAAAAAAGGAAGGGACGTTTGTTTGGAGTAGCGACTTGGTACACCTGTTGTTTATTTCCTTTATATAACATGTAATTAACATTGACTGGTACTCAAATGGAATATTCGCAATATGACGTACGAATTACAGGGTTTTCCTTCACAGCTGATGTCGCGTCCACCTCGCGCACAGACTGACGCCAGGTCCGACTGACCGGAACTTAGCTTTCACCACATCCGCCCATCCGGTCCTCCTGCCCACCCACAAGGCCATGTTGCGACGTATCCATTTGGTTTTGTATTTGGGATATAATGAGTTGATTTAGTAATGCAACATATATTTTGCCATACTTTCCTATTTCTTTGATATATTTAATTATATTGTCGTATGTTGATGTTATAAGAGGTACTACAAGTATAAGTTGTGTGCAACCCCATGTAGGTAACCTTTCCTGCTGCGTTGGTAATATTACACCAAGCAGGAGAAAATTAACATCAGCGTAGCGCTTTCTTGGCTGATGTTGTATATGACCTGCCAAAGTTTACATAATATGAACTTGCTGACTGTTCACGTTTGATGAGATCTATACATTTCTATAGGGTTGGATGACAACTGCCAACATTAGCTTACGGTGCCAGCCTTCAACAGACTTGTTTGTTTTGTGTAATCCTTCTTCTACACAATTAAACATTTTCCAGAGATCGATGGAAAATGTTGGCTGATGGCGACCGTGCCTTTGTGGCTTCCAAGATACACATTCTCAAAATAGCCATGGCTTATGTGTTTCTTTTAAATAGGGGAGTCATGAGGGTATTTGTCCAGAGGCTAATTGACATGGGGGTAATTGACTACGGAGTGATTGACCGGGGGATAACCGTCCTAGAATCCATCAATGCGCAATCATTTTTTTTTTTTTTTTCTTTTTTTCTTTTTTTTTTTTTGGCAAATTGATGAATCGATCTTTTCTAGAGATCTGTTGTCTCTGAAAAGGGCCTTTATTTTTGCTCCAGTGCACCTGTTTAATGCCCGCACCTCCCAGTCGGAGCACTACATAGACTGTCTGGCTTCAGCCCCAATCTTCCGTATCAGGGACTCTGAAGTTTCTTTCCCACTGAATTTGTCGTTGTGCCTGTGGCTACTGTGGTGGTCGTGGTTGTTGTAGCTGCGTATCCCACTCTAGGTACTATAACTCCAATTATAGATTCCAGTTCTCAATCTGGGAAACCGACTTGTATGGAGGCTATAATGAGTGGGAGCCGACCCAAGACACACTTATTTAATAAAATACCTGTCTACTGCAATATGACACGTCGAGCGTGATTGTACACAGCTCTTATGACTTCATCCTGGTTCCGTGCATACACGCTCTTCGGGACATATTTTTTATAGACGAATGAACATCAACCCCCCACACTCGTCCCTGCGTGTACACGCCGGAAATGAAGGAGAGGGACACCAAACATCAGCAGGAACGTTCCCGAAACGCCTGAAAATACTATCAAATCAAACCCAGCTATCTAGACATGGGGTAAATCCTATTACCAATTTTGTGTAATCTACACTCGTAATTAGAATCTCGCTAATTAGTTGTAATATTTCCTACCATTAAATTTTGAGCCAAATGGTACAAACGGTACCGTTGTTAAAAATTTAGAATTAACGAAATACTAGGTCTAAGAGACCAGTTGACTTTTGTACAACCGTGTTAGGGAATTTGGTTTAATTTAGAACGGTGGATGAAATGGTAAAGGTTGGTTGAAAGGTGTTATTTAATTGGGATTTCAAGCCAAACTGACATCCCTTTAAAAGAGGCAAATGGTTATTAAGCCCTGAAAAGTGCTGAGGTTAAATCTTATCCAGAAGCAGGTCTTATAAATTCTCAGGAGGTAAGACTTTCTTCTTGGTACGTCCAGCAGCACTCTTTGGCAAAAGTAGGTCCACGACCGCCAGGTCCTCCCATTCCAGTGTCATGTGGAGTTTACTGGTCTTTAGGCTGATCAGCTCATTATACACTGTTATCGAAAATAGTACCGGTGTTGTGCAGTATTTCTTCCCATGTGTAAATAGATTTTCGCTCTCATGAGTCAAATAATTCTGATTTGGCTTACTGAGTTTTTCCTCACAGTGTTCTTTCTTCCTCATATCGAGTACTATGCGTAAGTTTTCTAGGTATTTACGTGTTTCTTTTGAGTCGTTCAGTAAAGCGCTCATATCAGTCTCCTCAATCTGGTTGAGAATATGATTCAACAGGTCTGCTCTTTGCTCTAGAGATGTGTTACTGTGAGTTTTACTCACTTGATCCATTTTCTCCTTTTCTTCTTGTTTAGCTTTTTGTGGAATGGGCAAAATGCGTGTTTCTTTCCTTGTTGTCTTGTTGTTATGGTTGATGCAACTGGTATCATGGTTGATACTGAAGTTGTTATCGTTGTTACTGGTATTGGTGTTTTCTTTGTTGTTATTGGTGTGGCCGCTGCAGGTTTAACTTGTTGTCTTGTTTTAATGCTGTCAGTAGGAATAGTTGCTAAAGTAGATGTTGCTGATATATTCCAAGCGATTCCTGCGGTTTCGGTTGTTGTAGTCGTTGTTTTACGTGTACTCGGCATAGTTGTAGATGTTGAAGCAGCTGGTGTGGTTGATGTGTTGGATATTGATGTTGGTCCTGCTGCGTGTATTTTAATCAGATCCTGTATTTTGTTTGCTTCTGCTTGTTTCTTTCTGAGAGAGACTAAAAAAGGGTCCGACTGTTCTACGCCCACCGTTTGTAGTGTTATTATATTCTTGAGATGATGTCTCCTCAATACTATTTGCAGTCAGTAAATCTCGTCTAGCCAAGGAAAGAGAGGAGAGGGAGGGCCACCCGAGCCATCCAGTCGTCACCGTCAGGAACGCCAGGAGTTATTTCTTTACCCCTAAAATGTAAATACAATTATTTTATGTCGTCTTGCACAATTTGGAATTTAGACTCTCTGAGCAATTGAAGATAGCTTTGATAAAGAATGATATATGTGTCAGGAGTCTGGAAATGGGTAAGCTATCAACCTTTACTTTTGACGAGGCTTGGGAATTAGAGCTATAAATTGCTTTTTCCAATGTGTGCCACCTTGTGTGGCTGGGCCTGGTGGTTTTGGACTTGTAACCACCTTATAATTGCAAATTGTACTGGCCAGACTTAAATTTAACCAATCGTGCCTTGTGCAAAAAAGAAAATTTCCTATTTTATATAATCCGCCTTGTGCGGGAGTGGGCCTGATGGTGTGGGCTTAAGCCACCTTAATTTGGAGCCTTATGTAATCTTCTAATCTTAATTTATTTTGCTGAACATGGAGCAGGACATGACGGTCCTGCTATTGGACCTACTTATAGTAATTTTTTGAGGTCATTTTACACTATTTCCATGATTTTATTTTGAGTAGCTAGGTGGCAAAGATAATTGAATTAGAGATGATAAAGATGTTATGTTTTTGATTGACCTGTGACTATTTACTTGCTATTTTCAGTGCTCCCCTCCATAATATATAGTCAGATATTAATGTGGTTTAGTAATTGCATGACATCATTTTCGTAATCTATGTTCTATCACCTGTTACTAACGCTAATTTGTTCAACTGTTGGACGTACGAACGGGAGGGAGTTCCGTCTCAACTGAAGCCGGGTGCGAGTAGGCGCACAGGCGTTACCATGTCCGAATGACAGATGTCCCCGGCCCTTCATCAGCCGATTTGTCCTCCCTGCCCGACTCACATGGTCCGACAGTTGATATTAATAAGGTCTATAGTTTATATGGCTCGATACGATTAGTAAGTGAGCAGCATCTGTCTATACTCTTTTTACCTATCTCAGTGAGATAATTAATAATGTTGAGATAGGTGAGTTCTCTGTTTTTATTGGTTGGTAAAAGGAATTCTGGGTACGTAAAAGGTTCTTGAATCTTCTGCTGGTTGCATTGCAATATCTTCCTCTGTGTGGTGCAAAACGGGCAATCATTGAAAATGTGACTCTTCTACATTAGGATACTTTGGGCAGCTTGCTCCCCTTTCAGTGTTAATTGGAAGATATTTTCCAAAGCTGCCTGCCAACAATGTCTTACCTGTTTTTATGCGGTTGATGATTTGGGCTTTTGACATTTCGATTAATTTTGGGATAGATAGAGTACAATGTTCTTCCTTTGGTGCTATTGTTCCAGTTTGTTTGCCATTTGCTTTTGATTTGTAATCTAATAATCCTGGATATTTCTTGTACGCTGTAGTCGATATTCTCTTATGTTTGTTCTCGTAAATTCAATTTTGGTTTCTTTTTCCACTCTCTCATTCCCTGGAATCTTTATGTGGGATGGTATCCACATGAATTTCACTATCTCTTGAATGCGTTCTAGCTCTATAAGTATTAAAATTGTTTCTGCCAAATAGTTCGTCCTACTATTTGAGTTGTTGTTTTCCAGGGATTTCAAAACACTCAGTGAGTCGCTAAGTATGACAGATTTTCCTATTTTATTGTCTCCTATCCATTTTAAGGCTACGATGATTGCCCAAAATTCTGCGGTGTAAATGGAGCAGTGGTCTGGGAGTCAGTTTCGTAGTAGAATGGTGTTGTTGTTGTTATTTGGATTAAAGTCGCTTTCGTACTTAGTGCATGTGCGACTGGTTAATTTCCGCATTAGCGGAATTCTTAATTGATCGTGGGTGAAGAATAAAGAGTCTCATCACACACACGTTAATGCAAACAAAGTTTGCTCTTTAATTAAGCCACAGGTCGCGGTACAATAAAATCCCATTCGACCTGCTTAATAGCTGAAATGAGTGGGAATAGACCCACCACGCACTCATTATTGCTAGACCGGACAGGGAAGGGAGCAAAGGGACTCGGTATAGGAGGCCAAACTACAGTTGGTACATCCTGAAACGCCTAAAGAGTCAAATTCAACCCAGTTACACTAATTGGTATTCCCTATTGCAAATGCTGTGTTTGCCACAATCGTAATTAGAGTCACACATCGATTAACAATTTTCCTTCTTTTCCTTAAAATTTGTAATTTTTTTAGTTCTAAGCGTACGTAAGAATTTCTAATATTAGCCGAATCATATATAGTCAACGAGACTATAATAAATTTCTGTCAATGTTAGTCTAGTGTTACGAATATATATGCTCTTAAAGTAAGTAACAGAAAAGAGTGAAAGACAACAAGCTTTGTAAAATTTAACAAATAATTTTTTTCCCCAGAATACAAAGTGAGAATGAGAAAAATGAACTTACGGTATTGAGAATTAAATCCCAAAATAATCCAAGAATTACAGACACAAGTCCTAATAATTTAAAGTCCTGAATAAAACTTAGGACAAGTCCAGCAGAAATCCAAAAACAAAGGTGAGGACGTATCTGTGGTAGCTATTAGAGTGTTGATATGTCAACAGTCTTTTGTTGAATCACAGTAATGGAATTCCAGGTTTGAATTCAGTATAAATTCCAGTGAATGTCTTTATCCAAGAATTTATCGGAGCACTTTTGCATTTCTAGAGAAAATAATCACCTGAAATCACTGATTTAAAGGAAAAAGATTCATCCCAACTGGACACAACATAATACAACTTTAAAGTGCTAGATGTTAAAGTACAAATGACCAAGTCCTCACAGTTACAACACACACACACACACACACACACACACACACACACACACATATATATATATATATATATATATATATATATATATATATATATATATATATATATATATATATATATATATACTTGACCTCAGGTCACAATTAGCATTTTCTAAGGGAGGGAAAAAAACATTATCTAATGGAAAATAACCTTCTAGAATGATCTGATGTTTACAAAATAAAAACAATAACCTGTAAAATTTACTTAGGAAATTACAAAAACTTGACCCACAGAAACATATCTACTTCTACAATTAATAATGAGCCTGATATTAAGCCCATACACGGAGCGAATGATTTAGCTATGTATTAGTTGTTTACACAAAATGAAATTAAAAAAAAGTCAATCAGAAATTAACTCAGTTTTGGACAAGGGTAAGTCCAGCATACAATGTTACAATACAATAGCATGCAATGAAATAAAACAAATTAAAACTAACAAGAAAAAATTAAATTTAATCTACATAACACATGAAAAGTGAAATTTTGAACGGTCACACATGATCAAATTCGTGATGTAAGTTCAATCGAGTAGGGTTTCTAAGCCAAAGTAGAAACTCTTAATATAAGAGGCATTTGATTAGTAATAGCATTTAAAAGGGCTTTAGGACAGCATTTCAAAAGTGTGGCAGCGGTCTTCCTCTTCCTTTATCTCCAACAGGCGATATATTTTACTGCACTGATGAAGTGATTAGCTTTTATTGTGTCGTCTAGTGCACTTACTTTTTCTTCAGTCTGTTCTTCACCTTCATCTTCTTCCGTTTTCAAATTTTGTTGGACCAGGGATTGTGCCTCAGCTTCAGCGTTAGCAAAAAGCTTCAGCATTGGCTTTGATACGCTCCCTGGCTCATGTGATGTCTAGGAGGCTGATTTCTGTTTGGATTTCCACGTTCATGGTGTTTTCCTGCCGTTGAGTTATTTGAGCCTGGATGGCTATGGAGGTGGTAGTCAACTGACGAACAGTACTCTGTTCCAAGGGTCTTGGTGTTTCCGTCAGAGATCCAGGCGTTGCAGCTGAGTGGTTTGTAGCCGTTAATAGGGCAGCCTTCCTCCTCCCTTTGCTCTTTCTGTTCCTGTTCCGTCGACCATCACTATCTTCCGCAAGCCCAGCGATGTCTTGGTCCGTCACCTCACTCGCATCCCAGACAAGTAATAATGTTATTCTTTTCATTCCGGCTCTCATGCTCCAGCTGTTCGCTTGTACCTTACTTAGGGCCCTAATGGCCCGTAGTGCCGGAGTAGGTATTATTGCACTGGCTGGCAACAATCGCGCCGAGCCCCTGCTATTACTATCTTCCATTGCATTCTGCTTACTAGCTAGTCTTCCACGCAACTTAGTAAAATGATGACTGGCTGACTGTTGAATTAGAGTCGCTTGCGTCAGTCTCGCACGTGCACTTTTTTATGCTCGCAGAGTGGGCTCTTTAATTATTCGTACTTGAATGAATCAAAGCCTCATCTCCATAACGCATTTATGCTCACAAAGTGAGCTAATTAGTTCAACATAGGAGTCAAGGGACAATTAAGTCCCAATCGACTTGTCTGCAAGCTGTAGTGAGTGTGAATTGGACCAACACAAACTCAGTCAATTTAATGTCTGTCTGCAGCAGGTCAAGACGTCGAGCGTGATTTGGTCACAGCTCCTGACGTGACCCCTGTTCCGTGCGTACACGCCCATCGGGACACCTGAGTTTATGATGAGTGGGAATCGGCCCACACACTCGTCTTGTAGGTCCGAACCAGGAATGGAGGAAAGGGACTTGGATGGAGAGAGAGCACACGTCGGCCGGACCGTTCCCTTAAACGCATGGCCATACTAGATCTTAATTAATGTCCAGTTACCTTAAAATGGGGCATGTCCTATTACCAATTCTGTGTAAGGCACAATCCTAATTAGAAACACGCTCTTATTTATCAATTTTCCTATCTTATATTTTAATTTTAAAGGTACATAGTGTACATATTTTCTTATATAAGCCAATATAATAGGTGCAAGGGACCAATAAATGTTTTGAACGTCAGTTAGAAAATGTGGTTTTAATTTAGAACGGCGGTCAAAGGATCATGTTAGGTTATCAAATAGTATTATCGAATCTGGATTCCAAGCCAAACTGCAATCCCTTTTAATCAGGTAAATATAATAACACTGAAAAGGATTTTTTAAAATTTCTTTTCAGGGTCTGGACGCTCCGAAAGAAATTCTTGTTGTGGTTCTCCGAAGGCGTTCTTTCAGAGGACCAGGTTCAATCAGATCCATCAGTATCCATTGATTTATTGATTTGAGGAAGATAATTTCTATTCCATCCACGTCATAATGAATCATCAAAATACGGTTTACTGGACATTAAAAATAACATTTCCCCTTTTTTCCTAAAATTGGTCACTGCTTTTCTTAATCTAGTTTTACTGATCCTGATCCCATCCTTCGTTAGTGTGAGCCATTTACTGTTGAGTAAGGTGTTAAAATCATCCAGAAAGATTAAGGTTTATGTTGAATCGTGCCACAAGTCATCCATACCAAAGTCCTGTGAATACCCCCAGGCAATATGACTGGTTGCCTGATATAAGTCAGATTTTATTGCCCTCTGTCCTACAGCTTTAGGTGGAGAAATCGTTGCAGCAACAATTTGTTGTGGTGGAGGTGGAGGTGGTGGTTGTGGTGGTGGAGGTGATGGTGTTATTGCCTTCTTTCTCCCAACCACAGTTTCTTGATGTTTTGGTGTTACAGTCCCCTTCTCGTGCACAGCCATTACCCCTTGTTGCAGCTGAGTTGGTTCATTTAAAGTTTTCGATATCCTTGGTGTTGTAGGTGTTTTCAACTGTTGCTCGGCTCTTGTGCTTCCTACGGTGGCAGTAGACGGCGTGCTCGTGAGCTGTGTTTGTACTGACTGCTCCTTAAGCTGCGGTACTCTTTTTCCTCTACACTTCGAGATTCGTTATCACCATAGGCTTTTGGGGGGGGGGGGTTGTTCCATATCCTTTTGTCCTGAGCTCTCAGCCTCCAACCAGATGCAATTGAAAGTCTTAAGCCCTTCCAAACATTCACTGCAAGGACGTGAAGGAAAACATCTTTCACACAAACCACAATACATACAAGATACCAGACCCTAACATGGAAAACATGTATGGCGCGGACTTAAAAGAAATGCTCTGGGTAGCTATGAAAAGAGATGGCTTGTTTTGGCGATTCCTCCCTTAACTTCTGGGAGAACAACCTCATCTAGCCGCAAGTTTTCCTACAGGATAAGGCCTGCTTCTTCAGAAGTAGAAGGAAAACTCCTTGGTGTCCACTCGACAATCCAAAGATCCTCTCTGCTAGCAGCAGAGAGTGTGGACCCTACAAATGTTTGTTCGAACCATAAAATCATACTAAATAAGGCAAACAAATATAGGGTCCATAACGTTAAACCAGAAACTGTAACCGAATTGAGATTCTCTCTACGTGGGTTATTTACGCTGTTACTTTTTCGTGACACCTGTGTTTGTAAATGCTATGCGGTGCTCGTGCGTGTCATGTTTGTCAGTCCACACTCTCTGCTGCTATCGATTTTATCCAAATATTTTATCATGTCCGTTACGATATCTCGACCTAGGATCATGCAAATTTATTGTTATAAAACCAAACGGGGTAGCTTGCGCTTTGGAAAAAAGTTTTTGAACTTAATCATATCCATGTCCCCTGAACACCAAATATAATAAATATTTTGCAGCGTATGATTATCAACTCCGTTAAACACAACTAAAATATTACAGTTATATCTGATCACTTTAGGTATTTGTGTATAACGCTGGGTAACATAAATCACGTCTGTATTTTTATGTCTACCTCTGGAAAATATCCGAGCTGGATTTGATTGTTTGTCCAGCATAATATCATCGTACACTACTAAATTATTAACAAGCCCATCAAGGTCATCTACAGATGGCGCTTCATCAATACTAGTAATAAAATCAATAATATCATTACCGTCTTCATTCAGCAACTTTGCATTTTCATTAAAACTTTAAGTACTTCATAGCATCGCTGATCATCCACGGATGGTGCTATTAAATATAATTTATCTCACTTGAGACATCTCATTATTAAATTAAGTAATAATTGCGTCTTACCACTTCCAAATTTTCCAATTATTATCATTCTGATAGAATTCGGTAGCGCTGGGTGATGCTTCACTGGTTCTTGTTTTCGTGTTCCCGAAAAGTCAATTATATCCATATGATAAATAATATGAATTTATATTGTGTTCGATGCAACGCAGCCACGTCCACCACTGGATTAACAACAATAATAACAAAAAATAAAAAACGCCCACTGACAGGTAAGTGTGAAAAGTGTGGCACAAAAAAATATAAATTTATTTCAAACACAGCGACGGGAGGTGATATTGCAGCTTCGTTGGGAAAGTTACCAGGGGTTCCGTGGGCAAAGTATCCCGGAGAAAAACACTTACCAGGATACAATTATTGTGGTCTTGGAACTCGACTTGATATTCGACTTGATGATCAAAATCAACCAAGACCAGGAGAGTATCCAATAAATAAGATTGATCAAGCGTGTCACGTTCATGATGTTGCGTATAAAAGCAAGGATTTACAACAACGGCATCTCGCAGATGTGAAGTTGATTCATGCATTAAATTCTATACCTGATAAATCTCTCAGAGAAAAACTCGCTAGTTTTCTAGTAAAATCTGCTATGAAAGGTAAAATAATGCTAGGGGCTGGGTAATTAATTATATGAATATTATAATGGAGTCCATTTATTATTCCCAGAGGATATTGGAAGGGCAGAGCAGCGATTAGTAAACTTGCTGAAGCAGCAAAAGTCTCACGTGCTGTTGCTGCAGCGTGGTTAGCACGACAGGCAATATGGCAAATTTATCTACCACCACCTAAAAAAATTCAGTACGCGTATTTTGATGTCAGCGTTCCCAATGAAGTTCATCAAGCAGATATTTTGTTTTTACCACACGATACCGTTAAAACACGTGGACTTCAATCACGCACATACAAATACGCGTTAACTGTCGTTGATGTTGCAAGTAGATATAAAGAAGCGGAGCCGCTATCAACAAAAACAACATCTGAAGTTGCATCTGCGTTTGAACGAATTTATCAACGAGGACCATTACGATGGCCACAGTTGCTACAAGTTGATCCTGGCAAAGAATTTCTTGGTGCAGTATCATCGCTGATGAAAAAACATAATGTCAAAATCAGACAAGGACACATCGCAATTCATCGTGATCAGGCAATAGTTGAACGATTTAATCGAACACTGGCTGAGCGGTTATTTGGATACCAGTATGCGAAGGAAATAATTCAGGCAGATACAAGATCTCGCGAATGGGTTGCAAGATTACGAAGTGTGATAGCTGCGTTAAATAATGAAATTACTCGTGCAACTTCTATGAACCATATTAATGCAATTACACAGAAACATACACCCCGTAGCGATGGTTAAGGACAACGATTTGACTTTTCAAAACAACCAGTGCTAGGTAATGTGACTGTCAGGTATTTATATGAACCTGGTGAACTTGAAGGGGGTAAAAAAGAGCAACTGATCCTATCTGGAGTGTGACCATACATAAAATTTCTAGCGTGGTTAGATCCACGGGTAGACCCGCCATCTACAGACTAGATTCAACTGCTCCTCAACGTGGATTTGTACGTGAACAAGTACAAGTAATTCCTGAAGACACACAATTACCACCAGGTTCACTTTTGTAAATTGGAACCCCGACGTCGATTACATTCAAGACATGTCAATGTGACATTATCACGTGTATGACCAAGATCACTATTAATTCTATCCACGGTAAATTGTTTTGGATTATTACAAGAATACTTCCACAACATGTGACAGTTACAAATTACACAACGATTATTCTGTTGTTGTTTTAGCGTCATAATAAATTCAACATCGATATCAAAATCACGATTATTTTTTTTTATCTCATCGTTTATAACTGGATAATTTTTTTCTTATTACTTCAACACTAACAGTTTGATTATTATTTTCTGTGGAGTCTATGACAGCTCTATGCAGTTGAGATATTCTCCTGACTCTAGATACTGCAAGATAAACTAAATTTGACCACTCGATTCTGTCATCGACAATCCAGATATTTGTATCAGTAATAGTTAGTCCTTGTGACGAGTGAATCGTTATGGCATATCCCAATTTCCACGGTGAGTTATTCATACTCAACGCGCTTTCAGCAACATCAATATCAACTAAAACAATATCATTCAATACAAGATTCTGTTTCTGTACACTTTCAGTGTCCCGTCCTGGAATTTCAACCTCAACATTTTGTCGTCGAGTATCTGCTGGGCGATAACATAATGGTACAGGTAGATTTGAAAACTTTTCTTTATGTAACAGAAATAATTTCTCTTGCAATTCATCACGAACTATTTTTCTACTCGCAACTATTAAATCATTTGGTGTCCACAGATTCCAAAAATCATTTATAGGAGTTTCCGGAATTATTTCACGCATTATCTCACATTGTATTTTATCTGGCTGTAGTCTGATTAATCTTTTAAATTCTTTCAGAGGTTCATCAATAGCTCTATGATCATCATTTATTTCTTCATAATAATCAACAAATGATTTTAACCACTCATGTGGAGATTGACCGACGAAAGGTGGTGGTTGACCATGATCGCCGCACATAATTACCGCAGTATTTTTTGTCAGTAACCAATCAAGAAATAATTTTAATGTTTCTAACGATACTGTACAAATTTCATCCCAGATGATAATCCGGGGTATATATTTCTCACCCATTCGTTCAGGTGTCCACGTATCCCCGCACCATCTGAAGAAACCATGATAAGTTTGAGATTTTACTCCACGTTCATTTATTTCTCTGGCTAGTCTATGTGTAGGTGTCAGAACAATCATATAAACGGAGTTCTTCAAACTACGGCGAAATAATTCAATGGCACGTGTTGTTTTTCCAGAACCTCCAGGTCCATTGAGATAAACGGTTTTATGTCTGGTCACGGGATCAAACACAGATGATGCCGATGATTTTAATATTTGATTATGATTGCTGTAATATATTTCCTCGATTTCAACGTCAGCAGATTCTGAATAATCAAGTATATTTTCTCGTTTAATTCTCCATGATCCCCATTCGTCATTACCGAGTAGCGTGTGTTATCAAATCTAAATACGCTTTATTTGTATAAAACGAATCCGTAGCAACTCTGACAGCGTAACGAGGAAATCTATTTATCATCGATAATAAATTTATGGAAACGTACGCGAGCATAGAAGACCTTAAATGAGTAAATTGCGGTGATTCACCATCAACATAGTTCACGTTGTACCTAATTTAATTCCGTCTGACAAATAAGCATTACTTCTGCTTATAAATGTTCCTTTGTTCGTTGTGTCAGTAATTATAAAATCTAACTCAGCATCAATCCTATCAAGGCTACTACTACTGCTCCTACTATTACAACTACTACATCTGTAATAACTGTTTTTGATACTGTTGCTACTACTACAACTACCTCGTTTACTATAACTATTGATGCTACGTCTACTGCTACAGTAACTACTGTTCTAACATCAAAATAAAGAAACCCTAAAGCACAACCGAATTACCCGTGTCTACCTAGGAACAGGTTTGATAAAAATTTAAATTAAACACTAACAACATTATAAAGTAGTAAAGGAAAATAGGACTTCTAGATTTTAATGACCATTGACACCCTACCAACCCCTCCATCAGAAAATATTTGTAACGAACCTGTATCTTAACTTGAAACAGGTTAGAAAATATACTTGTCAGGAGAAGGCCCTCTCTCCCACTCCAGAACGGTCTAACATTGTTTCCCCCGATCATACTTGTATTAACCAGGTTTTCTAGATTTTAGACCCCTTCTATTTGTCAGAGAAAAACACCCTCCCCCATTTCAGATATTCTATAACAGACTATCTTTCGAACTATACATGTTCTCTGCCTATAGCTTAGACAGAACACCGCAGTGTTGCGATCGATAAATGTACATTGTTCTCTGTCTAAAAATAGACTGCGGTGTTTATGAATGACCGGAACTGCGTCATAAGAATGTTCCGGAAGGATGATGAAATATTGTGCAATAAGAATCTTCTGGAGAATCAGCACGGAGTATATAAGGCCGCCCGAATGTTCAGTCTGCAGAGATGCGCTTCGCTGGGGTGATCAAAAGGTAGGTGATTTTTTTTTTACTTAATAGTAGTATTACACTCCAAGGCAAATAGGTCTGGCTTAAGATTGTCGTATTATTATATGCCAAGCAGTTTAGAGAAAATTTTATTTGCCGTATTTTCTGTCATAACTATTTTCATATCTGCTTACCCTTATCGGTAAAATATCTGTTAACATACTGTCAGTAATGCGGAACTCGCGTATTAAATCGTCCATATCATATTTTACACCTCGCAAATAAGATCGTATCTGATCAAGTAATTTTTTGTAAGTAATACTAGCTATCTTACAAGCACTTTTTTTTTTCGTCTCAAGCCTGGGTTCGATCTTCTTACATGCCGTTGAAAGAGAGATACCGATACCAGAAATAATTAACAAAAATGGATTTAATAATGCTCCACTTGATATTATGCCAGAGCTAGTCATTAACAATGGCAAGTATGATATTACTCGAAGCATTCTATTGTAATATCTATAACATTGTTTAACACACCAGAGGTTTTTATGATAAAATTTATAATATTACATTAGTGCGTCAACATCTTGTTTTGGAATATCTTCTGAAATATGATTGAAATCGATGATTTGTTTTTTCATTATACAATTTTTTTATACAAAAACAAAAGTTCTGGTACCAGCAATCGAATCAAGAAACTCGCGGAACTTATTATTGTTAGGATCAGCTATAAAAATTCTGTATTTGTCATAAACATCTGACGACGTATCATTATATCGTTTATCTGTTAGTACCTCATTTTTCTTTAACCAAGTATATGAATCAAAAGTATTTCCTACTTCACTCTCATACTAATCTGTTTCATTTACCAAATTACTGTAATCGCTTTCTGTTTCATCAATATACCCTAATACTAAACTCAACTAATCTAATGTGAAATTCTTGAGAACAAGATGTTGTCTGATAATTGCATATGGGACTACGAAATTTGCTAGCATTAATTTTCGTAGTGTGTTTCGTTTAATTGTGATCAGACCAATAGCAAAAACTACTTTAGCCAATAAACTTGCATATGATGGTCTTGTGAGTATTTTCTCGATTTCATTGTAATAATTTCGTAATGACAATTGTCTAGAGCGCTGGATTGATGGAAATGGAATATCATCTTCTTCACTTATGTCGTAATAAGAATTAATTTTTACGTCCAAAAAATCTATTTGATCGACTTTATCAAAAAACTTTCTTTGCTCAATATCATTAAGATCACTAATTTCATTGTCAAAATCTTTGATCATTTTTAGAGACCTGGTAACAATAATCGGATCAAATTCTGGGTCTTTTTTACGTATCATTGGCATAATTGCGTTTGCTTACACTTTAATAATTAACTCGGTGTCTGGTGTTATAGTAACGATTTTAAGTAGGATTTCTTTGTCGTGGTAGTACATGCCGAGATATCTAAAAATGTTTCGTTTTAAAAAAACTTTCTTGTTTCTTTTTATTCCCATTATTTTAGATTCTGCTAGTCTGTCGAGACTATCATGGCTATCATTTACTTGTCTTTTTATATCTTCTCTCTCACCGTAAGCTCGTGTTTTTATTAAGTCCGATTTTATTATCAAATCTAAATTTCCAAAATCAAGCTCGAGCAATATTTTTTTCAGCAGGATTTCAACTCGTTTTTGTTCTTCTAGACAATCATCAGGATAACAGTAAATACTTGTCGCTTCAAACTTTTCTCTTGCTTCTTTTAGTTGTGGTCCCCGCATATACATAACAAGAACAAAATTCTTTTCTTCTTCTGACAATAGAGAGTTTATCATTGGAATTGAAAATTTGTTTCTGGTATTTATCGCACGTGCCGCTAGAGAATCGTCCCCAACATCTATTTTAGGGTTAAAAATATTATCATAAAATTCTTTCGCAACGTCTATAAACCATTATGTTGTCATTATTTTATAGCACTAGATTAAATTTGTTCAACTTTGATCATCGAGTGTGTATATTTGAAATGATGTCAGTCCTGGAAATCGATGTTCAGCAGCAGAAACATGAACCCGGAAATATAAGTACTTGTTAACAGTTTTTTCTGTCGGAATCGTAAAATATTGTGCTGTTGCAATATACGTATTTACTGCACTATACAATGTTGCCCCAGTCGATATCATCATTTGATCCTTCCAATTGCCAATTATAAATTCGGCCGACACTAGGATTTAATCGACCTCGCAAATGAAATTGCCAAATAGCAACTGCAGTGGGACATTTAATTTTGATCCAAAAATTTTCAACTTCTCCGTTGGTCGTCCATTCGTGTCTATCAGAGAAAACGTAATAAGGATAATTTTCAGGATAATATGCTGATGCGCTTACCTCAAACCCAACTCGATTGCCACTTGCCTTATAAAGTGTTGGAATATATCCAACATTGTTTTTAGTTCATTTTATACCACTAGACAGACTGTCAACATCCGCTTTATTTGTTAGATCATTAGGGCTAACTGGAACATATGTCGTAGTTATTTTTTTTGTCTCTCATGTTTATATTACCTGACATTGCCCCACCAGATCGTCTAAGATACGGGGCAAGTTCTTCTTTTAACTGGCCATAACTAATAGCATCTGAGTCGGACGTTGGCGAGGTTGCCGGTAATCCAGTTATTTTTGAATTTGACATAGATTTCCTGTCATTGTGTCACCGGCTTTGTTAAGTTTACTGTCGTCAACTGATTTTATCTGTGCATAACTTACCGCTTGCGTTAGATCTGCTGGCGGATATGAAGTTTCTAAACCTAACACTCGTCGACCTGACATATTAATATAACCCGTAAGTGTCCCACCAGTGTTATCAAGTTTGTTATTATCCACATACTTTAACTGTAAATAACTTACCGCTTGGGTTTGATTTAAGTTTGCTGGTGGGTATCCAGTCTCCAAACCTACAACCTTTTTTCCCGACATATCTAAATTACCGCTTAAAGTTCCGCCGGCCTTGTCTAACTTGTTGTCGTCAATTGATTTTAGTTGTGCATAACTAACAGCTTGTGTAAGGTCATCTCTTGGTGTGGATATGCCGTTTCTAAACCAAGCACTCGCCGATTTGACATAGATAGGTTTCCTGTCATAGTATCACCAATTTTTTTCAGGTAACCAGATAAATCAATATCGCCGCTTTTAGTTATAATCTCAGGCGAATCTCCTACTTTTGTTCCAAATTTTGTGTAATAGCTCATTATTTATTATTGTCTAACAATTTTTATAATATGTCGATATTAAATTTTGATACAGACAGACATCTGAAACATGAACACAACAACGAACTTCCAGATTGTCATTATCTTATTGTTGGCCGCACAGGATCAGGTAAAACAAATTTGCTTATGAACTTGCTGCTGGGCGATGAATTTAACTATGATCGAGTTTATATTTATACCATTAATCCACAACAAGACAAATACGAACTGCTTAGCGAATACAATAACAAACTTCGTGATGATCTTGAGGCTGGTGAAGATTTTTTATTATCAGGCAACCAGAAGAACTTATTCCAGTGAGTGAAATTGACTCTGACGAGCATAAGATAGTTGTTCTTGATGATATTGCAGTTCACAAAAGTATCAAGCTAATAGTGCAATATCATGTAATTTTATC
This sequence comes from Megalonaias nervosa, assembly GCA_016617855.1. NCBI lineage: Eukaryota > Metazoa > Mollusca > Bivalvia > Unionida > Unionidae > Megalonaias > Megalonaias nervosa. The sequence continues at coordinate 6,391 of JAECUM010016050.1, read as the reverse complement.
AAAGTTACGTGCAATCGAAAAAGATGTACTTGATATAATTTTTAAAAATGCAAATTTCGACAGCGAAATTGCCGAGCCATATTTAACAGCTAAATCACGAAAAATATTAACTGGAACAAATACTGCCACGGTTGCCAATGAAATACACCAAGAAATTTGGAAAAAGCTTGAGGAATTTACTTCATAAGAATCAGGTTGGAAATTTGAAATGATAAAAGAAGTTTTATTTTACACAGCAAAATATAACGTACTTCGCGGTAGTGCTTACGTTGATCTCCCTCAAAAAATTAAAAACAAAAAATGTTGCATAAAGATCAAAAACAGCCACAATGAGTGGTTCCGTTGGGCAATTTTGTCTGCAAGACATCCTCAAGATTGTAACTCCAACCAAGTTGAAAAATATTTGCCGTACAGAAACGAGTTGGATTTTGACGGAATAACTTTTCCAGTGGCAGAAAATCAGATACCAAAGTTTGAAAAACAAAACAATATTTCAGTAAATGTTTTTGGACTAGATGAGCGAGAAAATGTTTACCCGAGATATATTTCAGAAAATGCTACGCAGTTGACAATAAATTTGTTATTTAATAAAGGACATTATTGCTGGATAAAAAACTTTAACGGGTTAGTTGGCAGACAGTATAATAAATATCATGGAAAAAAATATTTCTGTTACAGATGTTTACAAGGGTTTTCTAAACCTGAAAATTTACAAGAGCATGTTAAATATCGTGTTAACGTTCAAAGAATAACAATGCCAACAGAGAAAGAAAAAGTATTAAAATTTAAAAATTATAATCATAAGCTAAGTATCCCATTTGTTATTTATGCAGATTTTGAGTGTCTACTTGTTCCTGTGGCAGGTGCAGAAAATGATCCAAATAAATCGAGTACAAGAAAAATACAACATGTTCCTTGCGGGGTTTCCTACAAAGTAGTTTGTTGTGCTAATGATAATTTTTCAAATCCAGTAAAGTTATATCGTGGCAAATCTGAAAGTCCGGCTGTGTGGTTATTAAAAAATTTAATAGATGATGTTCATAAAATTTTCAACAGGTTATCCAAAACATCCCCAATGAAAATAACATCCAAAGAACAACTTGATTTTGATAATGCAGTTCATTGTCATATCTGCGAAAAGTTGTTAGATGATGATAAAGTGCGAGATCACTGTCATCTAACTGGCAAGTATCAAGGAGCAGCTCATAACAATTGCAATCTAAAATTTCATGCACCAAAATGTATTCCTGTAGTTTTACATAATTTTCGTGGTTATGATAGTCATATCATTGTAGAAGCTTTTGGCAATGAGGAAATTAAATCTGAGCTAAAACTCGACAATGTAGTAACATGTATACCAAATAATTTTGAAAAATATATGTCAGTTACGCTTGGCAAATTACGTTTCATTGACAGTCTGCAATTTATGGCAGCTCCGCTAGATGAACTTGTAAAAGGTTGTAACAATTTCAATAATCTAAAAAGTTGTTTTGGTGAAAACTACGTCGATCTGTCAAAAAAGGTGTCTTTCCTTATGAATACCTAGACGACTGGAGCAGATTTGATGAAACTTCTCTGCCTGGTAAGGACAAGTTTTATTCACAGCTAAAGGGCGAAGGTATATCAGACGACGAGTACAAATATGCACAAGATATTTGGAGTAAATTCGGATGCAGGACATTTGGTGATTATCATGATTTATATTTGAAAACAGATGTGTTATTGTTGGCTGATGTTTTCGAGAGTTTTCATCAAGTTAGTCATGAAACTTATGGATTAGACCCCTGTTGGTATTATTCTGCACCAGGACTATCTTGGAATGCTCTGCTAAAAACAAGTAAGATAGAATTGGATCTCTTGACAGATGTTGATATGTTTAATTTTATTGAAAAAGGTATCAGAGGCGGAATTAGCGTTATATCAAAACAATATGCAGTAGCTAATAATAAATGTCTGGTAAATTACAATAAAATTTACCGTCAAATTATATTATTTATCTGGATACTTTGTATGATTGGGCAATGTCAGAGCCGATGCCTTGCAGTGGATTTCATTGGACAACTCCAGATCAATTTCTTAGCGAAACAGGAAAAAATCTTCCCAGAAAAATCAATAATGATTTTTCCGATGTCAGTTATTTTGTTGATGTAGATCTCGATTATTCTGAGTCACTGCACAACCTACATAACGATTATCCGTTTTGTGCAGAGTCAATAGTAATAGACTATAGTTTATTATCACCTGAACAACAGGCAGCGACAACAGCAAAAAATTCGATTGTTAATAAGCTAGTTCCAAATTTACTCAGTAAACGGAATTACGTTTTGCACTATAAAAACCTAAAACAAGCAGTCGACCACGGCTTAGTCTTAAGGAAAGTTCATCGCGTGTTAAAATTCAAACAATCTCGTTGGATGGCAGATTATATTGATTTAAAAACCAAACGTCGTGCAACTTCTGGAACTGAATTTGAGAAGAACTTCTTTAAGCTTATGAACAATTCCGTATTTGGCAAGACAATGGAGAATATTCGGAAACGCGTAAATATTGAGATTGTAAACGACATAAATCGCAGGAATAAATTAGTTAACTATGACGGTTTGGTTAGTATGAAAATATTTAATGAAAATCTTGTTGCAATACAGCGACGAAAGACAAATTTGTGATATGATTTAATGTGATGATGATTTTTAACGTAGCTTTAACAATTTTTCAGTCATATCGCTATGATGTCTGCAGTGTGGCAGTTTATAGTGATGTCTAGCACTGGGGCATCATGCGGCAGACATGTAGCATGATGTCCCACCCAGTCACATTATCCTGACACCAGGCCGGCCAGTCCTAACACTAACCTCTTAATGCTGAGCGCCAAGCGAGGCAACTGTTAGTACCATTTTTGTAAGTCTTTGGTATGACTCGACCGGGGATCGAACCCACGACCTCCCGCATCCGAGGCGGACGCTCTAACCACTAGGCCACCGGAGCGGTCAAAGACAAATTTGAAGCTAAATAAACCAATTTATGTTGGTGCGTCAGTGTTGGACATATCAAAGTGGTTGATGTACGATTTTCACTACGGATTTGTTAAGAGAGTCTGGCCAGATTCAAACTTATTGTTTACCGATACAGATTCGCTAGTTTATGATATAAAATGTGAGGATGTCTATCAGGATATTTATGACCACCGTGACCTATTTGATTTATCAGACTATCCGGAGAGTAGTGGATTTCATGATCCAGCTAACAAGGAAGTTATTGGCAAATTTAAGGACGAATTTATGTTTGTGCCAGTTAAGGAATTTGTCGGACTAAGACGTAAAATGTACGCCGTAATTTTAGATGACAATAAACTGACAAAAAAAGCAAAAGATATTCTTCTTGGGTATGTAAAATAATGTATGAAATTTGATGATTTTAAAGCAGCACAAAATAATAATGTCAGCTTTATTAAAACAAATGTTACTAGATCAAATCATCACAAACTTGAAACAGATACAATTATTAAACGTGGATTAAGTAATTTTGATGACAAACGCTATTGCGAGGACGGGGTTAATACATTAGCTATTGGACACTTTTTGTCTAAACTTTAGAAATAATGTTTGAAAATTTAACATTAGCCGATGGAGTTAATAGTAAGGTTAAGGTGTTGATGATTAACGGCCAACCACTACGGTTTGAATTTAATGATGAAATTTCAGGTATTTGTTTTAGTAAATTTGATAGAATAAAACTCTCGTTTATTAAATCAGATGACAGCAAATATTTTGATTGTCTTGAAAAGTTGAGAGACAATCTCGACAAAAATATATTAATCTTCATAATCCAATTAGCCAGGAAAAATATACCAAAATAAATATTGACCTAAACCGGTCGAAGGTTTTTGCAAAACGTTATAAGTATTATGTCAACAGAGTAACAATGAGAGAGTTATTTGGATGCCATCGAAAAGTAAGTGGGAAAGTTAAATTTCATTTGTATAAACATGTTGACAAATTATTTCTGGTAGCTACTGTAGAAATATTAATTATTGGCAAAGAAGTTCTTTAAGACATCTGAAAATAAAAATAATATTTTTTTCTTGTTAAAATAAAGAACCTAAATTTTCAAGAAAAAATTCACCTACCTTTTAATCCTCCCAGCGAAGCACATCTCTGCGGAATGAACATTTGGGCGGCCTTATATAGCCCTTGCGTGAATTTCCAGAAATTTCCGATCACGTGATTTTCCAGAAATTTCTATTGCGCAGTTGTAATACCCAAACGCTAAATCACGTGATTTACCAGAAGTTTCTTAGTACGCAGTTGTAATATCACAATTCCAGTTATGATTGTATCATCCATGGTCTAGGAATTTATCGATCGCAACACTGCAGTCTCAGTTTAGGCTACAGTAAAGGCAGAGAACAATGTACATTTATCGATCGCAACACTGCAGTCTCTGTCCAGACTACAGGCAGAGAACATGTATAGTTCGAAAGATAGTCTGTTATAGAATATCTAAAATGGGGGAGGGTGTTTTTCTCTGACAAGTAGAAGGGGTCTAAAATCTAGAAAACCTGGTTAATACAAGTATGATCGGGGAAAACACTGTTAGACCGTTCTGGAGTGGGAGAGAGGGCCTTCTCCTGACAAGTATATTTTCTAACCTGTTTCAAGTTAAGATACAGGTTCGTTACAAATATTTTCTGATGGAGGGGTTGATGGGAGGTCAAAGGTCATTAAAATCTAGAAGTCCTATTTTCCTTTACTACTTATAATTATCGTTTCAAATTGTGTCGGTCATAACAATAATGACAGGAGAAATCCATTGCATTAAAAATACAGCATTGACTCTATATGAAACGTAAGGAGCATGATTTAATGTCATGCTACATTTTATTTATTTCTTTTTTATTTTTTCCGTCAAATGTACCCAGTAACAATTCTGCAGAGTGTTTTTTCTAAATTACCAAATTAGGCAGGAATCTGAGAATTTGTAACCTAATCGGCAAGTATCTAGTTGCCAGGTTAAAAGTGTCATTAAAGGTTAGAGTTTTTATTATTTGAATCAACTCAGAACAAGAAGATAAACCAGTTTCCACTTGCTTTATATTCATATGCTTTCTCATTTTCTTTCTTTTATTCCATCTAGTCTGTGTGCATATTTTCATTCTCTCAAAATTTGTAGGAGGTATCTTTTCTTAATATTCGAAATTCCTCTTTAACAATGTAACTTTATCGTGTTAAAGTCTGACTATACCTCCCCGTTTGTTTGTACCCCCCCCCCCAACCGATTTCAATAATGGAAATCTGGAATGTGATACAAAGTGCACAGAACTTAGTGGATTCATTCATTGATTTATAATTTCTAACCTGATTGTGACCAGAGTACCCCTCACGCGGCATTTTCTGCCTCTTTTATGCTTAACGGACTTTCCATACTAACATAGCGCCATGTTGCGTACACTACGGGCAAGTTGATTTCCTCAGACAACATTGTAACGTAGTTATCTTTTTCGGTAACTGCCGGATAATTCCGTAAAGTATCACAATGTTTTGAGTTATATCCTTTGTACACATGTACATAGAAATTACACCTCTTGTTAAATCCATGTGAAAAACAAATTTGTAATGTCATTCTTTTCCTTTGCTTGGTTCGACATTGTAGATATCGGAAGCAGACGACATAGTATTTTCCCTCTATGTGCATACATGTGTAGTCATGCTTATACCCTTTTGCTAAAAATGGACTTGTCCAGAAACTGGAAATGGATCTGGGGCATGGCCATCGGTTGTATTTAAAACTTCCGTTGAGCATGAAACGCGATGACGATGACGGTGTTAGGGCTTCCCTGGTCACAGTCACGTTAGAAATTATAAATCAACGAATGAACTGAGTAAATTCTGTGTATTTCTGATCTAATTTATACTTTGCATTATTGAAATCGGCAGAGGGGTACAAACAAACGGGGAAGTATAGTCAGACTATAAAAATTATATGTTGTGTGAAATTTGAAAACGTAAGAGATAAAGACAGGGAGTGCATCACAATGGTGAGCTCTCTCTCTCTCTCTCTCTCTCTCTCTCTCTCTCAATGTGGCTTAGCAATTTTTTACAAAATAATTATTATGCAGTACAGTAACATTTGATTTACAAACAGTTTCATAATCTCATTTTAGCTACTGAGTGATTGACGTGAAATTAGTTCCTCACTCAGACAGTAAAATCAGAACTATCCTCCAATGTACTTTTCAATTACAGCCTGTTCAATAAAAGAGAGTAGTTAAGTCGCGAATGCCATCTCCTGTCTGAAAGTCGACAATGTTCTCTCTCTTTCTCTCTGCCTCTTTCTCTCTCTCTCTCTCTCTCTCTCTCTCTCTCTCTCTCTCTCTCTCTCTCTCTCTCTCTTC